>JBBPCS010014708.1:0-27931 GCA_037974645.1 Hollardia meadi | reverse complement strand
ACACACACACACACACACACACACACACACACACACACACACACACACACACACACACACACACACACACACAGTGCTGTAACTGAGCCAAAGTGGAGATTGATCAGCTGGGCTGTGTCCAAATTAAAGGCTGTCCTCTGCAGACATGCCAAGCATAATAACTCTCCTCTCATTGCACTTTTCCTTGGCCAGGGAAAGCATGCATGGGAGAAGGAGAAAGCGAGAAAAAGAAAAAGAGGTGCAATTGGATGATGTCTTGACACCCATTGCAGAAGAAGGAATGCCTGGTTCTCAGATGTCTGACCCATTTTCTACTCTCGCTCTTGCACTCTCCTTACTCACTAATTTCCTTCCTTCCTGTGGTCTAAAGTATAGAAGCACACTGACTCAGATTCATTGGAACCTCTACGAAACGCAGTGCCACAAACACCAAACCTACACAATGAAACACATGTACACAAACACCCAGCCTGATCTACACAATGATCACAACAATAACTGGAACGAGAAAACAGACCATGCTGTGCCGCAACAGCCAACGATTTTATATTCTCTGCGTGGGCTTTTACAGGAAATTGAGTGCTTGTTTGTTTGTTTGTTGTGTGTGTGTGTGTGTGTGTGTGTGTGTGTGTGTGTGTGTGTGTGTGTGTGTGTGTGTGTCCTATGTGAGGCAGGCACATGTGCCGTATGTGTTCAACGGTATGCATAATGAGGGGCCTCTGCTCCAACAGAGATGGTTCAATAATCAATTATTCACTCGCCCGAAACACACTTGTGCTCATTTTTTAATAATAAAATCAGTAGGTAAAACTGTATGATGCCAAGACAAAAATATGTATTTATTGCATTTCACATTAGGCCATGATGATGGATAAATGTAAACATAATTACATACAATAATGAGAATTGCATTGGTGTATATTAGAGTTTTCACATTATAGCCTATAGTAATTCCTATATTTGAGCATTTGTGGTTTCACTATATCTTCACTGTAACCTTTTAGACCTCTGAACTTTAAAGGAGCAATTGACCAAAATTACAAAATAAATATGTTTTCCAGGTTAACAGGAGCACTTTTTTCTAGTAGGAGATGTTGCTTTTTTAATGTTGCAACACTGTGAGCATCACAAACTACATTCCGTTCACCTCCATTGTTTCATTGTTGAGCAGAAGTAAATTAATACTAAGTAAAGACAAACATTTCTGTTTTCTGGGGTTACTAAACCTTTTAATAGCGTACTGATACTGGGAACCAATGGCAATGTAAGGGATTTGAATGAGTGGCCTCATTGAGAAGTGGCTGTCATCTGCCTGTGTTGGAAACGTGGAGTCCTATAGGCTCGTCATCTTTCTTCATCTGTTTTGCGTTATTTCGCATGCTTCTTCTTTGTTTGGCTTCTCGCGTCAGTTCTTTTTTACACACAAACACACACACGCGCACACACAACCCACCCTCCAACCTCGGGTCTCTGCCTGCACACACACCGAAACACAAATGAAACGTCTTACCAAATGACATCGCACTAACCAGGTGCAAAACAAGTTTAAAACAATGACACAAGTTGGGCTACTTTAAAAGCAGACGTCGCACCACAGTCGGTGTATTTACAGGAGGGATGCATCACCACAGAACATCTGTCTTTGTCTGTGTGTGCAATGGTTGATGTCTACTGGTTAGTTGATTGTCGATGACGTCATTCTTTGCCACAGATGAAAAATTTATGCAAAAATATACTTCAGCAGCAGTTACCAAAGGCTTCCGCCCAAGTAAAGTCTATGTGTGAGAAACACATGTGTTTATGAGTGAGAGGCGGGTGCACAGCTCCAAAAATAGAAAATTATTATGTGGTTGGCAGGGTTGATATTGTGGCCACAAATAAATTAATGTATGAGAAAGTGACAAAAGGTGTTTTCTTTGTAATATGAGTGAACCATCCCTGAAATAGCATAGTGAAATACAAATTAAAGGAGAGCAATGGCTGCTCATTAAATCATTAAAAAAAAAATCTTATGGTATGCATCAGGAAATGATTAACAGGAACGTCAAGAATATGTAATTTGTATTTAATGGGGTAAGCTATGCAAAACAGCCGGTATGGCTCTTTAATTAATCCTAGTGGTCCTTTAATGTACAGTTGCTACCGCTGGAGTTTGGTTTACGTAGCAGAGCACACATGCTTAATGACAATCTGTGGAAAAACGTGGGGACAGGCAGAGGTTAGAGGAGACCGGGGTCACCTTCGGTCAACTAATCCCGTGTCAGACGAGGGTCTGCCGACACACTCGCACTTAGCACACCACACTAACACACACACCGGAATAACAAGGAGAAGCAATGGACTGTAAACGATGTACTTTCACATGATACCTACACAAATAGGCCCACACAGAATACATTAACTCACAGTCCAACACATAATGTACCTTGTCTCCCTCTCCTCATGCAAATGTTATCTGGTTATAGCTCTCTCTCTCGCTCACAAACAGGCCAGCAGGTTCAGCACTGCCTGCCTTGGCACAGAAGAGGGCTACAGATGTGAAAGTAGGGAGGGCTCACTCTGGGGACCAGCTGGAGCCCTTCCAACCTGGACAAGGGTCAGGGACAACGACAGAGAGAACACAGGCAGCATTTGGAGCCTCTTCTCAGGGCCCGGCCAGCTTGACACCCTCGTCAGTCACCCTGGGCCTCCATCCAGCCAATTTGATTATTTTGCCTTTTCACTTTCACACCTTTGTAAAAATCTAAGACATAGCATCAAAATATGCAAATTTCACATATCAAAATCAAAGTGAAAATCGTTGAAAAATATGCCATTAACTGATACAGGAAATTGTTCCAGTGATACAAGAGTGTTGGCAGCTTAGTGCTCCATTCAGTGTCATCTTGCATTAAACAAAGTCAAACAGTTGTTGCTGGGCACAACACTGAACACTCACTGGAGACAGTTTACAGAGCTGTATAAATATGGAGGCTGGCTGGCTGAAAAATGAACTGGAAGTGCTTTTGTGTATATCGCTACGTCGAGTATTGAGCAAACACTCAGTATCTAATGCAACAACAGCAAACTAAGGACAGCTGCCTACCAGCCCCTGCTGGTGTGAATGCACGGTTGTACATGCATGCATATCAATTGTATGTGTGACTGTGCAAGTGTGCAACGATTGTATGTAAACTCCCTGAACTTCTGTCTCCAGTGTTGATGGGCCGAAGCTACTGCAGGGCAGTAGTGTACACTAATCACAGAGTGATTGCCTCACACTTTGCCTATTGAGTTTCCTGCTACCCAGGCCAGCTATGTGGAAGGAAACATGAGCCTGTCCTCTACACCAAACACATGGCGAAGCAGCAGAAATACTGTGCTCACACAACAACAACAACCACGCACATACCCACACAGATGCACATAGCAAGCATTAACAGGCAACACAGCTCGTCACATGCCAACACATGCATGTGCGTAAAAGAAGATGTGTTCCTTTCAATATCAGCCAGAAAGACCGGCGTCTACTACATGCCAGGTTTAGTTGATTGGCTGGAGTTGAAACGTCTCAGATGATGAATGTGCATGCCTGCCAGATCAGCAAGTCTCACAATGCTTTTACAAAGACAAACGCTGGCATGCACACACACACACACACAGCCTAAAGACACTTGGCATTAAGGTGGCATTCTAGACCGCCCAGTAAGTACCTCACTATCTCTCTACTTGGCTAACAACTCTAACAGGTAGAGATGAAACACATTCCTTGGCTCAGGTAAAATGCCGTGCAAATCCCCGGATTAATGATGCATGCAGATTGAACAATATCTAGGTTGTGTGCAGGGAAATTGGTGATCTTACGTTCATGATTGTTTATATGTCCCACATTGCTCCCAAACTACTACTTAAAGAGTTTTTAAAGGCTTAATTTCAAGTGTTAATAAGGAACAGAGGTTCTTTGTGCAGCAGCAGCCTTCTGGATGAGGATTCAATTATGTGGGATTGTGTTTATTAAGAGCAGGCTGCCAGCACAAGAGCAGTTACAACTGTCTCTTTTATTTGATTATAGTTTCACACCTGAACAAATTTCACTTTTAATAATCCAGTACACACCTTTCACATAAATCTTGCCCTGAAACCATTATCCTTCCAAAGCAACAATTCAAATGATCAAAAGGAATGCAACGCCCATTATAAAAGATACTCATTGACATCTCAATTACATGTATTTTTGGTCAATTAAATGTAATAGTACAGAGTTAACCATGAAGCAGCACAAGCAGACAGTGGCAATTTAAACTAATTACCCCTAATTAATCTCTTTCATCAGCTTTAAGGTTATGTCATCATATTCCACACTGTCTGGCAGTATCATATTAATTTATTAGCAATTAATCTGTTGTTCATTTACTGGATTCATTGATTTGTCTATAAAATGTCAGAAAATATTTGAAAACTGCTCATTACTATTTCCAACATCCCGAGCTGACACATTGTGCTTGTGTTATTTCACCAACAGTCCAAACCCCAAAGATATTCAGTTTTCTATCCAACATGATGAAGAAAAGTATTAAATGATCACGTTTTCTAGGAGCTGGGCTGGGTCGCACAACATAAGCGTGTAATAACAGGTTCAAAAGGTTAAATGCATGTGGAGAGCAAGCATCAGCAAGTCAAGCTTGCAGCGTTGCTTTGGATTAAAAGAGGTCATGTTGCCTGGTTTTAGCAAGATCTCACAGGTGAACCGATGGTGTTGCTGCTGAAAATTCTTTCCAAGAATCTTGATGTGAATTTCTAAGATTACATGCTAAAAGGTCATATAGATCATAGATCGACCTTTAATCACCGTCATGAAATACAAGAAAACTGGCAGGGTCTCAAATGACAGGTTTGCCAGCGTGTGATTGTGCCAGGAACTTGAAATAATAATCAAGAAAGATTCTTCACAAGCAGTTTTGGCATCAAAGCATCAAGCACTTGCGTTTCCTCTTACCAACATGGCCTTCCACAAACAGCTATACTGGCAGACAATGTCTACCACTGTTTTGATTATTATTCACACAACTACTGCCAAACTACGGGAAGGGACTCCATGTGTGATTCCTTCAACGAATGCACTGACCTGACTCAACAAGAGGCCAACTTGAACAAAGACATGTATCTACAGTGGCCCTGAGGGTCAAAACTCAACAACATTTCTCTTGTTGGGTTCTGACCTTCAGGGCCACAATATATAGCAACTAATAATGAAATGATTTCCAGAAAATGTCATAGAATTTGTAAGACCCAATATTGTAATAACTTGAAATTGTAGTGATGTCGAATTAATTTAATAATTCGAATAATTTAATAGTAATTTTTTTTTAGTCAGGAAGTGTGCAAGTATACAGAATTTAGAACACCGTTTGTGTTATGTTAGTGAACATTTGACCCTGATTTCATGTTTGGAAATGTAAATTCTAGGCTTTATGTAGAATTTGAAATTGACAACAGATGAAAAGTGGTACGTTTTTATCGGGCAAAGATGCATTGAATTAAAACCCCTATCAATGGACCCATGCTGATTTGTCATTGTGCAAGGATCGTCCTTTAGACCGGAGTGGATCTGAGATTAGTCCCCATCGGAAGATGACAAAAAACCTGCAGGAGATGGCTAACGGTACACAAACGAGCAATAAAGGAAACAGTCCATGACCTGAAAATGTAATGTAATAAATTCACAATAATATAATACTATATCAGTAAAAAATGTTATTATAATATCGGTCAGGAAAAGTTATTACATTATGGGTTTTGTTACATTTTAGATCAAGTTAAGTGGAAAATGTTATTATATTTTCAGGCCTTATTCAATTTTCAGGAAATTCTTACATTATTGGGTGCTACAAGGCAATGCATTCAAAAAACTCGCAGGAAGGAAAAAAAAATCCATTTGCGTATAATTGATTCCAGCTTCAAAAAGGTTTCGGATGTGATGTCAGCAGAAAAAATGTTTCCTCAAACAAAAAAGTCCGTGGCGGGCAGAAACGGAAAGGTCCAGTGGAGAGTGGGTCACTGTCAGTCACACTTCAAAGAAGCCCAACTAAACTCTGAAGTGATCTTTAACCTCAGACAGTCATAACTAAAATCTAATTCTTCATCCAGGGCAACATCTCACAGACGCATACACTACTGTTGACCCACTCACACAGTTTTGTGACTCATTTCATAGGAGAGCTGTGTGCAATGACAGCTAAAAAGAAGCGACCTGCCATAACTAAACATATTAAAACCTTAATAAGGCTTCAAATCATAATCCCTAAGCTTAAATGACTTTTATAATGTTTAATTAAAGATATATTACCAGCACAGATTATCAAGACACACCTGTACTTGTTATCTTTTAGTGATACTGTAGAACTATGATTCTTTGTACCCCAAGAAGTATGGACCTGTATGGACAGGTTATGGTGAAAACAAATTAACAAGTGAGCAGAGGAATTGAAACTGTTAAAACTAATGGCTGAATGTTTTAAATAGTTAGCTTAAGTTTAAAATAATGGAGACATTTTTCAAATAGTTAAAAGTATGGATAAATAGGCTGAAACATCAAAATGAATCAGTAGTTTCTTTTAGCTAAAAGAAACGGATACATGATTGAAATTAGCTTCACAGAACAGATAAACAGTTTAATAGTTAGCTAAAACAAACCGATAAATGATTAAAATTGCTAAATGTAATGGATGAATGATTGACACAGTTAGCTAAAATTAATGGATAAACAGTTTTAAGTGAGAGAAATGGTTGAAATAGTTAAAGAAACTGATAAATTTCATTGAAACGGCTAAACATAATGGATAAGTGTTTGAAGTAGTTACCTAATAGAAATGGATTAAATGATTGAAATAGCTAAAAAGAAATGGATAAACTGTCAACTTAAACAAAGGATAAAGAGTTGTAACTATTCTGCCACACCAAGTAGTACGGAAACTAAAAGCAAACCAACCAAAACATTGATAAATCAATTATATGAGAAAAGTATTGTACGTTCACTGCTGCTATACCCACTTTTATCATTAGAAGTTAAGTAATGTCCTTGTTTTGAAGTGAACATTTGGAACACGGTGGGTGCTGTTGTTGCAGCAGGTTGCTGCTGTAGAACAAATAACAGCCTCATTCACTCCAGACACTTTTAATTCAACACTGTATGGAGTGGAAAGTCATGGCCCTAATGAAAACCTGCATGTTTCTATTCTCAAGGCCAATTCTACCAGAGGACTTTGTTTTGGTCTTGTAATTATTCAGCTATTTCATAGTGTAGTAAGTATTGTAGGTGTCTGGCGTATGTGATCTGAGCCCCAATCCAAATAAAAGAATACCATGATCAAGAGGTGGAGTTTTGTAGAAGCTTGCCAAACCATCAGGCATTGGAAAAAGTTCCTCAACCATGACAAAACATGGAGCGATAAAACTCCAACCTTTCTTCTGCAGAGCCAACATTTATCCACCTCCTAATTCCGGGCTATTCGAGAGAACCTCAAGCAGAAGAGGCTTTGTATGAGATGTTTAAGATAATCTCATACCCTTGTTTACCAAAAAGATGAAATCCTGGTAACGTTCTTTTTCATCAGCATCAAGGAAAGAGCATTAAACTCACTCTGATGGGATATTAAAAAAGGCATAACTATTCTGTGCTCATGGCTTTTTTTGCCTTCAGTAATGAAATGCTGACCTATATACAGAGCATGTTGGAATAGCAGAGTAGCCATAGTGGGACTTGGGTCTCTACCAAAACTCTAATTGTGGGGTTTATAAGCATCTCTTCTCTTCTCAGAGTTATTCATTACCTCAGCAGATAATATGTTGAAGCATGGAAAATTTCAAAGCGGAAGCCGTGTAACAGATATGTTCTTTTGCCGATTATCACACTCATTTCAACACTATTGTCTTTATCGTTAAAACCATCAACCATGCACAGCTCTACACACAGTAGTACAATACCGTACAATGCACTATATATATAGTAGAGCTGAAACAATTATCAAAATAGTTAATTTTTGTTTTTCCAACTTAAATCCCAAAAATTCTCAATTTTGAGGACCGTTTTTCTCCTTTTTATTTCATTGTAAACTAAATATTTGAGTGTTTGTTTGGACAAAACAACCAATTTGAAAATGTCGTCTAGGAACTCTAGTAATGGGCATTTTTCACTATTTTCGGACATTTTATAGACCAAGTGATTAATCAATTAATTGAGAAATGAATCTGCAGATGAATTGGTAAATGAAAATACTAATTTGTTAAGGCCTTATTACATACGTGTGGACAAATTTCTATGTGCTATAAGTACCGTTATGTCCTGGAATATACAGGATACAACAAATAATCTAAAGCTGCATCTGCCACAGCAGATCAATTCAAAAATAAATCTTATATTACTTTTGATTCCAATTTTTCTTCTCTAATGCTAACATACAAACTGACTCATATTCACACACATTAGTTCCTCTGGGAACTCTGATTATACTGAGTATCTTCAGCCCCACAGGCACAAATACTGAAACTGTTATTGCCTCTTAAATCTCAAATCCACGTGAAGGGAATCCCTCTGTACGCCAAAACGACTCTGTTTATGACACATTAGAAAGCCACTTTATTGTCTTGGGTACTGATCGTTTAACATGTCTGCAAATGTGCACTGACTTAATTTTTATCCAACTGCATAAACTGAGGCAGCTCTCACAGAGTGAGAGTGACTCTTCCTCGTAAAAAGTGCTCCATTTTAACCTGGCAAAAATAAACCCAGCAGGCCTCAGTGCCAAGTATTCCTGTTGATGAAAAGCTAGTTGTGAGCGGACCCAGTCGTAGTCGGCCAGAGCCAAGCTGATTGGTGTTAATAAGCGAGAAGTGTGGCTGCGTAAAACAGCCTCGCTACTTTCTCTGGCCAATAAAGGCAATTTTACAAATTATTATTCTCTCTGGTGATTTTGGAAGCTGTTGAAGCAAAGCCTGGCTGCCACAGAGAGTGGTCTGTGTGCAGAATGCACAGATAATCTCTTGTCATGTTCACCATGATAGCATGCTTATCAGTAACGGAGCTTCATGGGCCTCTCAATGCAACACACATCAGCTATGACATCACACTGAAAGACTGGCCTCATTCGTCTTGGCTAATGACGTTGGAATTGCCAGTGAGGACACATTCGTCACGATATATACACAATATTAATATATATATACAATGTATTTATAAAGTATGTCCTGCTGCTGTAATATTATATGAAACTTGTTTTGATAGATTACTCACAAAAATGCCAAATATTTCCTGGTTCCAGCTTCTCAAATATCAATATTTGCTGATTCCCCCTGTTTTATATGTTTTTGCACACAAAAGAAGCTATATGAAGATGTGACCTTGGGAACTTGTGATGGCCATTTTTTCCAATATATTTCTGACATTTTATAGACCAAACATTAACTAATCAATAATGAAAATACAGCCCTAATATTGATCGTTTTACCAGATCTAAAACCACAGACGAGGTATATCATTCTGTGGGCAATATGAACTTTGACCTGTCATTGTAACCTTATTATATTATTTATATATATTATCATTTTATTTGATAATTCAGGCTATCTATGCTTTATTTATCATATAATATTGATTGAGAATGCAATTAATAACTGTTTAACTATCAACTTGTCAGTGCTCTCTTGTGAAGAAACTATGTAAAGGTGTTTTTTGTTTCTTGTTACTCAGAACTAGAATTTATGAACAAGAGGATGTTTGTGAGAAGTAGATGGCACTGAGGCCGTGACTAGGTCACCCAAATCAGAAGGTCATCGTGATTTCCTTCGTGCTTCAAATTAATCAGTATGCACGATAATGTATAGGCCAATTGACAAAGACGCCTTATGTTTGTCATCTGAGTGATCTTTTCATGCATAAAGAGGACGATTTATTCGCTCAAATGAAAATAAAGTACTCTTTGATGAAAACATTGATGAAAAATTGGTAAACACAAGCTATAATGTACACCACCACAAGATCTATTAGCACAGTTTCAGTGCAGAAACCCATGGTGATCAGATTTTGTGGTTGGCTGCATTCGCCGTGGCTGAATAGATCTAACCAACTTACAAGTCCATAGCATATGGGTGGTATAATCTAATTAGTCATAGGGAAAAACACAGACAATGGGGTAAGGGCATTGGGGCCCGGCTTCTATAGGATGAGCAAAAAGTCAACTGAGGTCAAACTTTCTGTTTCTGTACAGGCAAGAGGATAACAAGCATGTCTTTCTGTAGTATCAAACAAGTCACGTGTGATGCTAACCTCTGCTAATCAGCAACGAATATGTCACATTTGCTGATCCTTTTGTTATGCAACATCATCCAAGGTCCAATAAGGATGTTTGAAAAAGCCAGAATATCTAAAGCAGGGTTACAAAGTCTTGAGGTATTCAGCTTTATATACGGGCAAAAAATGCAGCTGCTCCCTCAGGACAATTACTGCCATGTCGAGGACATTCCGAATACTGAGATACATCATTTGCACATGTTTCATAAAAGCTGACAAAAACAAACATCGAATCTTCCATTTAACCATTTATACAAAAGTAGGGGTGAATGCATCTATCGGCTGAACATCGGTTTCAAGCTGATATTCGCCTTGTTACCTGCTATTTGGCTATGTTTAAAGGTTGTATTAAAGATTGTTTCATAAATTTGTATTATCTAATATGTGCTCTTTCAAAAATAGTGTGACGAATGGCTGAAAGCCTTTAAAAGCGTTTGGTTATTTTTCATAATAAGATTTCTTTGTGTCCCTGGCACAAAAGGGATAATGAATAAAAATAAAAAGCAAAACAAACAACAAAAAACAACAATTTTGGCATTGGCTATCGAACAAATTGTTATTTTCAACATCAGTATCAGCCCAGAATTTCACAATTGGTGCATTGGCAAATCCTAGGATCACCCCACTCACCACGTTCAGTGCAGGAATAGCTCTTGACATATTGGCCTACCCAGCATGCCCTCTGCCTCTCTAGACAGCTCTGACATCATTATACAGCAGATACAGACCAGGACATCAGCTGCACAGCCAAGGTTATATAAGTGAACGCTCTATGTTTCTAAGCATTAAGCACTGCTGCCAAACCATGGGGAATAAGAGGGGATGGGAGTAGACGAGGAGGGGGAGGGAGGGAGGGAGAGTTAAGGAGAAGGAAAAGGAAAAGGAGCGAGGAGGCCAAGAAGAAAGACAGACAGAAACAGGGTCACAAAAAGAGAGGCCCGCTGGGGAGCTTGCTGCTGGGAGGGACTGAAGAAGGTCACCTCTGGCCCCCTGAAGGAGCCCCAGCCGAGAAGGGAAGGGAAGGGAAGAGAAGAGAAGAGAATATAGACTAGGTCACATGGGGCAACACCCATCCACCTTCTGGGTGTTCTCTCATGTACAACACTGTTACATCACGCAGTGGGAGAAAAGCCAGTATTTCCTAGGCCTATTTACTTTCCTTAATGCTAGAAAAAAAAACTATTTACAATAAAGTAAAAGAGGAAAGGTGCCTGTATGTGAAAAAAACAAGAGCTAAATGGTTCTGTAAGTTTGTTTCTAGTGGAAGACCCATACAAGTGGCTTCGATTACACAGGTTTTATTCCTTTACGTAGCCCACGCTTGGAGCATTTTAAAATCCTTAGAGAAAATGTTTATAACTTGAATGGTGGATTTGTCCAGAGCTAATATTCAACCTCGGGAGAGAACACTGTGATTTAAAGTGATGGCTAATGATTAATGAACAGTAAGTGTCTAGGGCCATACCAGCTGATCTGACATAAATGAGCTTTGTTTTAGCCCATTTTTTACATTAAAATCCCCAGACTCTGCA
The DNA here is from genome assembly GCA_037974645.1 of Hollardia meadi. Classification (NCBI taxonomy): domain Eukaryota; kingdom Metazoa; phylum Chordata; class Actinopteri; order Tetraodontiformes; family Triacanthodidae; genus Hollardia; species Hollardia meadi. The sequence continues at coordinate 16,075 of JBBPCS010014708.1, read as the reverse complement.
ACACATTCATTTACATAAAAATGAGACGTGCATGCGTGCAATCATCCAGACACCTATATCTTTATGTTAAAAGAAAAGCTTCTTAATGTTCAGCCAAACTTAAAAACAACAGCAAAACTTCATGTTGTTTCTAGTTTAATTTCTATAAGACGTCACACAGTAAGACTGTAAGACAGATGTTTCCTGCCTAATTTACTGTATTCATACTGTACTGTAATAATTTAGACGTATAAGACTGAAAATGACCTACATTTTTCAGTGGTTACCACGTTGATCCATACTCTCTGCCTTTCAAAATAAGCTTGAGTGTGCCAGAGGAAATGCTTCTGCTGCCAGCTTGATGGATTCAACTGCGAGAGCACACAGCTTTAAGACTGTCACTTTCTATCAGCACAGTGCAAGATACCAATGTGAAAATGAATGCGACTCAGAATCAAGACCCTAAAAAAAAAAAGAGGCTCTGAGCAGAGTGGTTACATCGAGTGATTTAATTATTACCGCGCTGTAATGTGGTGATGCAGGCCCTCGCATACAAACAGCTGCAAACACACCACACAAACTGTCACTATTATATTAATGAGCTGCTGTGCTCTGAGATTACTTTCACTGGAGATTTTCACATGGTCTGAGTGAACGATTCAGTGTCAGTGGTGCCCGTCAGCAGACGGTCAGGGCCACAGAACATCAGGCAGTATTGTTAAAGTGATTTCTGGCAACATTATGCTTTTACGTTCTTTTCAGTGCATTCACTCATGTCAAGGCAACATCCTGGGGAATGTTGTCTTTGAGACAAAAGTACACCCTATTTAATTGAGTTGTACTGGGCATTATTATCTAAACACACAATTTTTTGTACAACCGAGTCAAAGCATCTGTGGTAATATAATACCCGACCCCGACAGTTTTAATGAAATGCACATTGTGCCTCCCTGGAACAGTCTGCTCTGATACTGGCAATGTCTGATACATATCAGACAGTTATCTTCTGGGCTGCAGTCAGTAAATTAACCAGGAAGCCAAAAATTGACTAATTAAGTCTAAATGCCAGCGTCTGAGCATCATATGCACCACTACACACAATGATAAAGTACTTTCCAGTAATGCATGGATTGTATTAATGTTAATTAACCTAATATTCACAAATTTGGTTCAGAAAGATTTATGCAAGACCAAAAAGACACGACCACATGCAAGTTGACTTTTCCCATTCATTACAGACTTCTTTTGTATCAAGAGCACAGTTATAAACACAATTAGTGTTGTCTAACACAGTTAGCGTTAGAAAACACTTCTACAAAACCTCGAGGAGAAGAACCGAATTAGGGTCAAGTGACTGCACTGAAAGAATCTCTATAAGACTCTCATGGGTGTATTAAAAGTGAGCTTTATCGACCAGCTTATCCGCCTCTGTTTGTGTGCACGTGTGCATGCATGATTGGACCATGCGCGCGCCAGAGTGCAGCGGGCATGAATCCAAGTTCGGGCCTGTGTGCAGCACATAACACAAGCATACTTAAAAAAAAAAAAAAGCACTACCAACGTACCGCTACGCAGTAACATCCGCCCGTGTTGCCGTTTACTTGACAACTACTCGCTGAAGAGGAAACATCAACAATTGTGGCGGAATGGCTGCAGACCAACAAGGTTAGTCACTGCCTCCTGTACAGTACGACTGTGTGTACCTTCGCTGCTGATCTGTCAAACCAGTCCGGGCTACTGAAGCTAGCACCGCCAAACAACTGCATGCACACCACGCTGCGTTAACGTCGGTTTAAAGCCGGATAACGACACTTACCGTCGGTTACCACCACGCGGCCCGGACACCAGTTCGGGGTTGAATATTAGGGCGGAAATGAAGCGGGAGAAAGTCAGCGGGTCTCCTCCGGTGTCTGCACAAGTGTAGCGGCAGCGCTGAGTGGCCACACGTCCCCCCTCACTCCGAGTCCGGTCCTCCGCTCGGCTGCCGCGCCTCGTACTGTCAAATTATCTCCCTCCACTCAGTGCTCCCCGACCTCCGTCCGACAAAGCTTTTGCGTGGAAATGAGTAGTTTTGTTTTCCCCTTCGCTGTCTTCCAGGAGCGTTTGGACAGGCTGCAACGATAGGAGGGAAAGAACCAAAAAAGAAATACTACCCGGGTCGCTCCTCCCTCCGCTTATGTACAGTACAGTAAAGCGAGCGCTCGGCTGTGACCACTTACTCAAACTATCTACCGCTCTCTACAGGACCACCACTGTAAAGCACAGACTGTACACACAAAACACATGTTGGGATGAGATGTGAAATGCGGAACATCCCCTGCCTTGAGTCGCCTCTGCTTTCCTTATTTATTGACTTCATCCTCCCCCCGTTAGATGAGACCACCTTGTAATAGGTAGATAAAATTACAGATTTAGTGAAGGGGTATCTTTTAGTAATGTCACTGTCAGAGAAATAAGTAGGTTGAATATAAAATGTAAAAAAAAAAAAAAGGTCAGAAATGTTTATTATCATTTACAGCCCGAGGTGTCTTGTTTTATTCGACCATCAGGTGAAATCTTGAACAGTTTGCTATCATTGAAGATTTAAAAAAAAATAAAAAATCATCAAATACATCTGAGAAGATGTGATCAGCAAATGATATCCATTTATCTTGAAAAATGACTGAAAGATAGATCTATTGGACTAATTGTTTCAGCTCTATTAATGAGGTTAACAGTCAGCACTGAATTCATTAAAAAAATGTATTATTCATTAATAATTTATAATTTTAAAAATAAATAATAATTTTATCGAGTAAAAAAACTTTCTCAGAGTCCAGCTTCTCAAATGTGAGAATTTACTTTTATATCATTGTACATTGACTACCTTTGGGTTTTAAACTTGAGTTGATTGGACAAAACTAGTAGTTAGACGTATGGCTGCAACTAACAAGTATTTTTAGTATCAATTAATCTAAAAATAAATGTTTTTTTTAATCAGTTAATTGTTTAGTTAAAGGTCTGATAAAGAGTGTAAAATGGCCAAGATTTTTTCTTCAGATTGTTGGTTTGCTCAACAACTCACAGATGTTCCTTTTACAATGCTATAAAACAGCAGCAGCAGCAGCAGGGAACATTTAAACTGAAACTAACAAATGTCGGGCATTTTTTTGCTCGACTACTGCCTTAAACGATCAATCAAACTGTTACAACAGCTTTAAAGACATTTAAATTCTCTAGAGCAGGAAATTGTTTATTTTTTTTAAACAGATTAATCAATAATGATAACAATCATTACTTTCAGTCCCATATTTCATGTTTTTACAACTATAATCTGAGCATAACATTTTTGTGTGACCTCTGACGATTATTTCAAAGAAAGAAACACATTTCACAAGAGAACTGAATTTGTGCGCGCTAATGTATTGATTTTGGATGCAATTTGTAAGCTGTGCGACGAGGTGGAGTTCACACAGAATGAACTCAGAAGCTCAAGACTCACCAACATCCTTCTAAATTAGCTTCTTTTTTTTTTCTTGCAATCCCTGGCTTGCAGAGATCATCTGATCTTCATACCTGCATTTCACTTAAACTTGAGAGACAATCTCCTCCATTTATTTCGATCAAAATAAAAGCTGGAAAACAGAACCTTATTTTTCTGCTACAAAATGACCATAATTGATTCAAATAGGCCGCACGCTGACAACGCCATCCTGAAAGCGTCAAGGATCCTGACGCCAATGGAGCCAACGAATCTATCAACACATGGCAAAGTGAGAGCTTTATTTATTTATCCTGTCACATCTTTTTTTAGCGTGGCTTCTGAAACAATGTTCAGTTTCAGCTTCAGCTCTGAATCAACAGATTTCTCAGTCTCAGAAGAAATTGTGCTGAGCAAATATATGACTGAAGCTCTCAAATAGATTTTTCTGTCGCAAATCCAACAGACACATATACAGGAAGTCCCCAGCTGTGAGAGTGGCACTGCATGCCCAAAAGGGTGACATCTGATGGTTTTCAGTTACAGACGTGAAGGAGGTGGTAGAGAATAAAAGTTCATTTTAGTGCAGACACTCCTGCAGGACACACATTAAAGATCCCCCTTTTTTTCTGAAAGCATTGTCACTATGTCGGACTGTATAAAATATCTTGACACAGGAAGTTGCTATACTTGATTGCATGCTGGTGTTGGCTTTGATTTCCAGGAAGAGTCTCTTTTATAAAACACAAAAGATTGATCAAATGCGATCTATGACTTAGCATTTGATCATGTTGGTTTCGGCCCCCCTTTATTATGGCCATTGCATGTACACAATTGCATCTAGTTTGGAGTGCAAATGTCATCTGGTTTTGTTGCTGTGACGACCAATTACCGAGGAACACAAATGACCTGATAGATTGCCCACTGCTTGTCAGATTGCATGAATACATAACAGTTCTTCAGCGATGCTGGGTAAGATTTAGGACAGACGGGAGGGACTACATCTCCCAGCATGCATGGCTCAAATGACGGTACAATGTTATTTGACATTTCTGCAAGGTTATGATTAAGTTTTTGAATGTTCACTGCTGGTTAAGGTTAAATTTAGGAAACTGAAACTAAAGCGAGTTATTGTTTGCAGAAATCCTTCCGTCTGTCCGTACTTGCCTTCCTAACACTACTTCAAAATCCACAGTCCCTGTGGAAAAAATGCATTCTTAAGCAAAATCAGGTATATTCCATATTTAATCTTAGTACAAAATTCCTTCTTTGAGTTTAACAAATAGTTTGCATGATAGCCTAGACAAGGATACCCTCCTGACTTGGCAGACTCATCTTCAACAGTGCAGTCACACTAAGAAGAAATCAATCCACAGGTGTTTTACACAGGAGACTGCTCTACAGCCATGCCTGTGCCTCTACAAATCTGCGCTAAGGCACACCAATGCTCTGAGCTAAATGTGAACCGCATGCTAACACTGGTAATGTTAACAGGTATAATGTTTATCATGGTCACCAGCTTAGTTTACCATGTAATCATGCTAACATTTGCTAATCGGTGCTGAACACAAAGTACTACTGAGGCTGATGGGAATGTCATAAGGTTTGCAGGTATTTGGTCATAAAGCAATTACAACTCATCCATTGAGGAACATGAACGTTTGTACCAAACTTCATGGCAACCAATGGAGAAGTTGTTAGGACATCTCACAGTGCAAATGTCTGACATTTATGCTTGAAAAATGACTGAAACGATCAATCGATTATCAAAATAGTTGGCAACTAATTTTCATTTAATTGACTGAAGATTATGACTAAAAATCTGCACCTTTTCTTTAAAGTTAGGCAACTAGAACGTTGTTGCTCTAGAATCCCATCAAGCATATTAATTATAGGCCCACGCACCACCCCCACATTAGCCTTGGCTGCGTTTTATAAATGACACTCAAATTCCCACGCTGGCACCGAGCGCTGGCACCGAAGGCGAGTTGTAAACTGCAGAACTGTCTAAGTGAGCCTTGTTCCTATAGAGACTGAGCTATAAAGGAGCTGGAGGACATCGCCATGGAAAGGACATCTGGGCTGAAGAATGGATGGACGTGAATGAGTGCAAGGATGGACAGATGGATAATAGCCCTTATATATGAATATATTCCCATGAGAGGTTGTAGAAAAATATGGACGTAGCATCTGGGACCTAACCGCCATCACTGAAGCCTACAAATGCAAATTTTTGAAAAAGTAGAATACAGTCAAATCTGTCTCCAGTGAAGTCATAGTGTTGATTTGATATTGGTTATTTTCCATTGATGGAATGCATGATTAGACAATATCTTTGGTTAGGAAGTGCTAAAAACAGCTATGCTATAAAAAAAATTCTCCTGTGATTTTAATTTGCCTGATGTCATTACAGTTTAATTGCCTTTGATCATTAATTTTTGTTAGTGCACCATGTATGTATGTGTATATGCTTTATTATCTTTGCTTTACTAGGAAGCGTAGTGAATTACTCTTGGAACAAAAAGTGTTATATAAATAAACATTTGCTCTATTGTTTGGGTTGTAAAATAAAGGTGAAATAAATAAAATTCACCAACACATAAAAATAGGCCAAAACACTAGGTCAAGCATTCATAAGCAGAGTAACACCTACAAACACACACACACACAAACACACAAACATGCTGTAAACCTTTTAATATCCTTCCACCATTCAATTCCACTCTCAGTTTGTGAAATGTTCTAAAAGCAGCCTTGTTTAATTACAGACAAGGGCATTTACAGCTTTAACCCCAACAATTCTTTTCTTTTTTTAAATTGTATTTCAAGTGTTGTATTTAACACTCTGAATGTTGTAAGAGATTTGCTTCCATTTGGTAGCAGGATTTAAGGATTAAAACAGTGAAAACACAATCTCGGTGTGTAATGAACTGGATTAGGCCTCACATTTCCCTGTATTTTGTCCGTTAGCTCACACTGTCAGGGCCTTAATTCCTGCATAGCCTCTTTTACATTTATCCACAGTAGTGTGCATCATTAGATTAGATTATACTGAGATTATACTTTTAGAATATGCATAATATTCATGAGCATTCTTTAATGAACACGAGTAGGCATGTAAGTTGTACTGAAGGACCAAAGCAACGTGCAAGACAATTGTGTTATTTATTATTTAACGTACGTTATCAGAGCACTGATCAGTCTTACAGGTAAAGGTAAAAATTAAATTCGCTCATTTGTAATCATATAGGTATCCTTATAGTGCAGATGTGAAAATTGCGACAATTGAAAACAATTTAGGTTAAATAAGTGGTGCGGGATTTACGATGCACGTTTTGCAAGTCTACTAAAGGGTAGACGTGCTCGGATGATACAGTTTATTCGACAAATCTTTAAAATTTGGTAGGACCACCTCATTCGATCCTATCATAATTATTACGGCCACTAGAGGGCTTTCAGTGTAAACATAGAGAACGGTTTTGGGGGCTGATGCTGTTGTTCTTCCTGGAAGGACAGTCTCCATTTATTTGTTCGCCAACACTCAATAGGACATTTGAAGCCCATCTGCTAATGGCTCTGTTTGATCAATGTCATGAACTGTTTAACAGATGAAAAAGAAAAGAAACAGATGCACTCCTCCCAATAGTTTACTTGGGGACGCTTATGAGATCATCATTATGTTATGTGATCCCAAAAACACTCAAACAATTGAGCCAAGATAGCCTAAAATCGATGTTTGACGTAACATCAACCTACACCAAATACTGTACGTAGAAAATAGTCGGTCCTTAGGCATTTATTAGTTTCTGACTGGGAAAGTGGATAAAAACAGTAAAAATCCCCAAACTATATCTCTTAAACCAAATTATTCACATTTAAGCTTTTGATAGCTAATGTAATGTTTTTCTCACATTCACTGACCCTCCCCTGAAACAGTCTGGAGCCCACCTGGGGCTCTGATGTAATCTATTTCCTTGCTTAAGACAAGTATTTGCTAGTTTGCACCCTCTGTAAGTGGATTGTTTTTTCCCCCTTAATGTATGTGAAATAATAAATCGCTCAATTTGAGTTCTCCCATTTGGATGATTTCTGTTTTTGAGGAGTGTGAGCTGAGTGCGTTCTTTCATTATCATTTTTAGTACAACTTGCATGTCAGAAATTCAGCTAAAAATTACATGAGTGCATAATAGAGGTTCAATAGGTCATTCAATCCCTTGTTGAGGCCAGTTTTTTTTTTTACATCCAAGAGGACAGAAGGGTACAACAAGTGGTTTAGAGTGGTCATTGGCAACACTGGTCACACTTCTGATGCCAATTTACTTTGGTTTCCTGATCCTTTGCACTTGCATCCTTGACCCCTACACTGATTGTGTGCTACTAAAAGAAAAAACAACTTCAACGGCAGGCTGCACCTGTGACATTTGCCAGCAGATCCTCCCAATGAAAAGCTACGATTACAAATGAGTAGCCTAAGCCCTTTTGAATATAAATGTAGAACCCTAGGAGCATCCACCATTTTAATAGTCTCTAAAAGAGCTTTCTGTGGATTGGGTGAAATGTAACGCTTTCCAAGTAACCCATGTTTTTAGGAAAGATGCCTCTTTTGTCCAAATGCAAATAAGAGTTAATCTAACAAATGGCTGTCAAAGCCTGATAGCAGAGAGGCTCCAATCTGAATAATGGATCACTTAATCTGCTGCTTGTCCTCTGCTTTAATGGCACAAGTACCTAATCTAGCCCATGACAAAGTTCTCCATTGATTAAAGTTACCATATTGTTCTTTGCTATACAGACACCCCTGTGTAAAGGTTATGTGGTGATTCATAAGTAATCGACTGCAAAACTAACTGTGATATAGGAAATTGCAGTTTTTTTAAGTTGTTAAAAAAGACTTTTTGTCACCTTTTCATAGCAAAACATTAATTAATTCCTAAAGATATAGGAAATATACAGCAGATGCTTGTCAAGTATCACTTTCTCAAGTATACAAATTTGCTTAATTTTTCTCATTTCACGTGACATTTGAAAAAATCCTTCAAACAAGGACTCACAGAAACGCAAATTATTCGACCTCAGCTGCAGATTTTTTTTCCTTTATGAAAAAAATGGGGTTGAGGGCCGAATATGAGACCAAGACGGATGTTTTTGCAGGGTATATAATAAGATTTTAATTGAATGCACCTGCCATTCAATGCATTCCACGTCTGTAATTATCTTTTTATAGAGTAGTTGCAAAATACAAAACTTTTACAGCCTCTTCATATTAAAAGCATTCAACTGGCAAAACATAGAGTGGCTTTTATTGTAAAGCACTCGCAGGAAACACAATGTACTTGTGATGGAGGTTAGTGCTAATTGTATGTCTACAAAACCAAAAAAAACTGTTATTTTCTGCATTTGAAACTGGGCCAGTTTTAAATATTGCAAGAAGAAGAGCAGATAGATGAAGAGTTGCATCTCCAACTCCTCAGCAAAGTACCAGATTTAACTGTGCCCTGCATTTGTGTGAAAAAATTAAGCCATGAATAATATGAATTCAAATCTTGGTTGCAATGTTTTTTCACTGACTTTGGCTGCCTGACAAGTAGCTGCTCATGGACCGTTCGTTGCGTTACCAGTCACCACGGGTGTCGTCAAATAAACCAGGACTGAAATCTTACTGATTACAGCTTTGAATTTGCTAAGAAGGAAACTATGTTTGCCAATTTCTCGACTCCAGAGTAATATTGTGTGTTGTAATACACACTCGGTCTTCATGGGATCTCATGGTCTCCCATTGATTTCAGATTTCAGTGGTCTGCGCAATTTGCTTCATTAGAATAATTTCTTATCATTGAAGGTTTGATTTCAGATGTTTAAGCACAGCACATGCTGCAGGGTAGAAACAAGAAACAAAGTTAGAACACAGGAGGAAACAGCATAACCCTGACTGACAACAGACAAAGACGAATCATGCAACCGAAACTCCTTTTATTCTTCAGTTAGCTTCGAGGATATTAACCAAAATGACTAGTGCTTGTTTTTTTCAAATGGCCACGAAATAGTTGACTTTGCAGTAATTTTAACATGTCTTTTACTTGTTATGTATGTCATGTCTATGCCACTCTCTCTCTTCAAACCAAAATTACATCACGTGTATTTCTGTGCTTTTACGACAAGCTGCTAAAATGCAGTAACGTGGTGGATATTTGAAATCATAACCCTTTATAGACTCCTCCATTTCCTGATTTTCGTTTATTATCCTCAGTATCTTCCAGGGTGTACCACGAACCTATGAAATAAATGTGGACCATCATTCAATTGTAAAGTATTAGCGTTTGTCGTCTTCACAATGTTTTGTTTTTACCAGCCCCTTGGGATTTTCATCTCACTGATAAAATCAGTTATTATTTCTGTGTCCTTCCTTTATTATTGTTGTCTTTGGTGCTTTGAGGCGGAAAAATATGAACATTCTTTCTCCTTGCTTTGCTGCACTAAACAACAGACAGAGAGCTTCTAGGGCAAAGAAAAAGAGTTTGCTACGAAGTATAAAGGAGGCCAAACAATTTAACCCCAAACAACTCTCTGGACCCATGCACAAAAAGCGTGACATTTACTTAATTATGAGAGAAATTACTTCTAAAGGACCACTGTCACGCCTATTTTGGCATTCTCCAATTCTAGGTAATTTCTGGTGTGATATATTTAATTGGTTTTCCAAACAATTTGGAACCAACATTCAGCCAGACTGTGATCTGGCGATTTTAGGTTGCTCTGACAGGAAAAAGGTCCTTCTTTCCCCCATCAAAAAACAGGTTCTTAAAGTAGGCATGGTTGCAGCTAAAAAAGTTAATATTTATAATTTGGAAGTCTGTTTCAAGAGGTGGCTCAATAAGATCTTTAGCCAAAATGGAACAGATTCTTTAAACCAAATTTGATTCACAAAATTATTTTCGGAAGATGTGGAAGCCATTTTTTTTTTAGACATTGCTTGACGAGACCCAACTGTATATTTCATGAGTCTTGCTGCAATTTTGCAGCCTCACTGAGTGCCAATTCTTGTATGCTGACTAATGCTCTGGCAGTTCTCCACCCAAAGTTTTGTTAATTTATTGTTAATTTATTTATTTATTTTGTTTATCTTGAAACCCTTGACTCTCCTGGCAGAGGAGGTGGTCTTCTGTTACCTCTGTTTTTCATTTGTCGCTGTTGATTTGCAGTCTTGGACAGGTGTCTTTGTTATTTTGTGTTATTATTTTTGGGTGCCCTTTGTGTGTGTTTTATTGTGAAAAGGTTTAAAAATAAAATATTCAAAACAAATTATGAGAGAAACATTTGAGCTTTTATCTTGCCATTTAAAAACGCTGCAGTGCTTTTTTGTTGGCTTGTTAATCAATGGGAGGAGCGCTACAGGGCTCGGTGGCAGGCGTACAAGACATTCCCCACACATAAACTGGTGTTGATGAAATTAATACGTTGTAAGTATATGTTCACCTCACACACACTTCAAAACAGCGAACATACAGTTTTCAAAAATGGTTTGAAGGTTAAATTGAAAAAAATAAGGTGAGAAAAACAATATGAAAATAAAACATTGTTTAGTTTGTTATGCAGTCCCACTGATTGTATGATTATTTAACAGTCTATGCAATGATTTGAGAGGCATCATTTTACTTCTCTGTGTTAATTATCTTTTCAGTTTATCCTTTATTCTGAAGTGCTATTGATAAATAATTGATTAACTTTCTGACATTTAACAATGATGATTTTTTTCACTTCTGACAGGTATAGTGTACATTTGATGGATTCATTACGGTAGGTAGCCAGCCGTGTGTATTGTTGGGACGTATTATTGACAGTTGCTCTGGCACAGTTAAAGAACCTAACCACGTTCGTACAATCATGGCTAACTGTGGGAGTAGAAATGTGGCAAGTGTGCCAATAATTCAGATTTAGAAAACAAAACCACGTACACCACTTCATAAATCGGATGAAGAGTAGATATCCAACCGTATTTCTGTCTTTGTGTATATACATGCATCTAGTTTCAGGTAATGAATGATGTGTTGTGAACTGAGAGTTCAATTGAGAAATGTGTGAAAAGATTTTTTTATTCAGTTATTTAAGTTTTACTGTAAACAAGCAAAATGTTGACATTCAGTGTTCATTGCACTTCCTTTCTCATGAAGCATTTGTGAAGTATTTTAAATCCAGCATTGTTTACATCTATGTTAACTTGCTTTCAGTCTTCCTCTTTCCTGCCTTTGTTGGTGCACTGCGGAATATCTTGGCAGGAGTGTGTATGGCGTAACCTGCTATGTCCTTGTACACATGCAAAGACAAAACAGGGACCCAGTCATAGAAGCAGCTCCATAGTGCTACTGGGCATCAAAAACTCCACAGGGAGCCTTTAATAGAAGCTACCTTATTAAGTCCAGACATCTATTGTTTCTCTAATTAAATAAATATGATCTGATTATCATGAAAAGCAAAGTAAAGTTACTAAACTACAGCAGCTCTTATTATCGAGTAACTCAACAGTGTCCCAATGATAGCCCCCTCGTTGCCATGGCAACAGAGCTCCGGTTGAACTCACGGGTTCACCTCAAAGTTTGCTGACGAACCCTCTAATCCTGCTTGATGGGAAAATGAGGTCAGTGGTCAGAAATCAGATGAGAAGCCATTCATGCTCTTAAAAAGACTGAATGACTGCTTGCGATACCATTGTGCTCGTCTCATTGACTCATTTGTTTAATGTATTTGGTTTTATGTTTGGTTCCACGTCTTGTTGTCCAACAGTTTCATGGTAATACCAATGGGCCCCCCGCCGTCTTTTCATCACAACAAGATTTATATCTGGATGCAGATGCAAACAGCTTATCTTTGAAACATATTCCACCAACTCATTTCCAAACTTCTCAGCGGTCCAAACTTGTTTCATCCCTTTGTGCCATGCTCCTGAGGAAGCTGACTCATGTTCATCATCGCAGTGGGACATTTGCATTTCAGGCCTATTTTTCATCCGATCTATTTTTCCCTCTCAAAAGAGAGGCACTTTGATGTCCCTCAAATCTCATTATGGCTGGCGCTCAGTGCCAGCAAAGACTGATTTCCTTTGGTTTTGCAGTGGCGGAGAGGAAATGAGAAAGGCTAAATCCCTGTGGAGCAAAATCCAAATGGATACGGCCGGTCACGAGGGGGACCCTTTGAAATGCACAGCGCCAACAGCCTCATTCCATCATGGAGGTGTACCTAGTTTAGCAGCGATGAGCAACGCTCAATGTGACGGGAGATGCAGAAGTTAAAATCAGTTACATGACATGTGCAAACTCAGTCACCCTGTTTTCAAACAAATGGCAGTACCCAATCACTCTGCACTACACCGTGCTAGAACTTAAAAGGCGCTATAATCAAAAGCTCATATTAACAACGGTTCAGATGACTATGTGTAATGTTAAAGGTCTCTCTCCTTTCTGTGAACTGTTTTGTTTTCCAGCCCACAACTTCAGTCATTTCCAGATGCAGCAGGCAGATATTTTTTTTTTTAGTGAAGAAGCTCTTAAAACCCACTGCATGCTACCTTCACCAAACAGCACAGATACAAAGCTGGCACCTAGCTGATGAATATATTGAGCTGTTGGAGTAAAACGTGCCAGACATTTTTCTCAAGAGTTGGTGAAGCCCAAAACAGAGCTAGAAATACAGTTAATATTGGACTTTATCCAAATGAATACTAATGCCTCTCTATATCTGCTGGATGTGTAAATAGGCAACCGTTTGCTGTTCACCATAACCATTTTATAAGGTGGTAATATGTCACTGTTGTGTTTATAGCTTGTTCCACTGCCCCCAAGTGGCCAAAAACAAAATTAACGCAGGTTTACATTTTAGGAAATCTTCATTAAAATGTGAACCTGCTGGGTTTCCAAAGTGTTTTTCTTCTCGTTCCTAAAGTTTATCATTTATTTAATCTCAATTTACTCCTACGTTGTTATTATGTAGATTTTTTTAAAAACAATGTTTGCTTTTATAGTTTTATTATGGAGTCTTTTGTACTTTTTATCCATTACTTTATTTTGGAACTATTTATTTCCTGTGTTTTTAGTAATCTGTGTTGTTTGATTGGGATGGGAGGGCTGCAATATCCATGTTTTTAATGACTGAACAAAGTGAACCTTTGAATCAAAGTGTTTTAGCACTAAAACCAGATTGTAAGTCTGTGGGTATTTGAGGCAGTCAAGTCAAAACAACTACTCACAATCGCAAGGCTGCTGCAGCTACTGAAGCTCATCACGTTTGTGTTTTTTGGAAAAACACTAAAAACTAAACTAGAATGAACTTTTTTTAAAAAAAGTATTGCCTGCTTTGGGAGAGTATTTTGATGGCAGGGGAGTTAATTAGGATCCATGGTCTGAGATGATGCTACTGGGCCACTGAAAAGAACACTTGCTCAGCCACCTTGAACTACCCAACCACTGATGAATTATTCATCAAGCACAATTCAGACTTCACTTTGTTCACAGTTCATTGAGTGTAATTACAAACTACAATTAGAAAATAAAGAATTAAAGCGAATTTCATGGCCACGGCTGGATTATAGCTGACGGTAGCCTATATGTAGAATTTGCCCATAAAGTAGGGCGATTTGTTTGTTGTGTCAGTGTCCATAAATGGCCAATTCAGTGGCTGTTCTTCTGCTTTTGATCATATCACATGATCTTCATCAGCTGTCATGGTGCTGACAGTTTGTAATTTCCATTTTTGCTCTGCACTTGTTGGATTTAAAGTTCCATTTTGAAGAACGGCAACTCTTGACCAAACTGGACTGAACCCTGACAATTCAATTGGATAAACATATTGTAACATCCACTTTTAAATGATTGATATTAACATTGTCTTCCAAAAAGGTTTGGAACCACTGGAAACGTTTTTGGGAGCTATAATCCAGTGTGCGAACGCTTCTTTTCTTCTCTGAATTTTCAGTAAACTCATTCATGAAACATAGCAAGAGGGTCAACTAACCCTCCTCTCATGAGTAAAAGTTGCTCCTTATAGTTTTGTGGATCTTAAGAGGAACCACGTAGCTTTGGAACTTAATATGGCACTGTGACATCAGGGAAGAGGACTCCCAGTGGTAAAATAAGATACTTTTACTGGATAAGATACCATTACTGTATCAATAAAAACCCTGACAGAGGTCTACATGAATGAGTAACCAGGATATTTCTTCCATATTCCATTCATAATGAAGCGTGGCAGTAAGATTATATTTATACACCAAATATCATTACATTCAATTTTCATTAATCAGTTCATTATACACAATTGGCTTGACTCTGACAATAGCGGTAATTACACAGCGTGTGCCAAATATAGAAATAATTGCAGAGATAAATTATCTTCCATGTGTGATCTGACTGTGGCAGGAAAACATATTTGGGTTTGTACAGTGTGTTTATGTCCACCCAGCTGCCAAACCGTTGGTCGACCATGAAGTTTAGCTTATCACATGGAACATTCAACAAGCGTGAACATCAGCGTTTTTAAAACCGGCAACACATCTGTATGGATGCGTAGTTAATCAGAGAAAAGCCTGTTCACCATCACATCTCAAAAATGTGTTACTGAGCTCCCGAGTCCCGAGTTAATCTGCGCTCTTAAGGTGCCCACGCATGATCAGCAGTGGAACCACTCTTCGCTGTTGAGAGCGACTTCAATCAATGAGATAACAACACAATGTTAAAAACGCACCACAACTTTGCCAGAAAACGTAACGCGTTGTGAGATTTCAGCAGTCAGATGGGGCTATCAAGTTTGTGAAAAGTTGATGAATGACTATAAATTCAATGCTAAAGTTATCTTAGCTGTCTATGTACGAATCCGACTAACACGGGCTATAAGCGTATCCCAAGCATAGCTATATAGACATTTAGAGACCAGAAAACATTAGCAACAGTAAATCCCATCATGTTCTTACATAGAAATTCTGAATTGTTTTTCTGGAACGATGACGTACACCAGCGCTGCGCTTTGCCTCTACAACTGTCGACACCATGCTCTACACTCTACCTAACATTGAGCAAAGAGAAATTTTGAGTGTGTTTCCATGACCACAGAAGTTGACAAACATGGCATCTGTGGAGGAATATATACTGCTTTACTGCTGAGGGGAAGTGCAACCAAACGGAAAGGGGTCAGTTTTCTCTTGTTGTTTCATGCTATAGCGCCCGCAGTCTGCAGCTCACGCTTGTGTTGCATTACAATTTCCAGGTGACACACTCCAGAAGGCAAGTGTGTGTGAAATCAATCCTGCGTTTGTGTACTTGCGTGGACCATGTTTCTGCCCTTAGAGTGTGTATATATTTGCGTGTGAGTCAAATGTCCATTTTCCATCTACTGTGAACCATTAAATCTTAGACACACGCGCGCGCACGCACACAAACAGTTTACATTTGATAGATCCTGTTCTGGACACAATCCCAGTGTGGATCGACCGTGTTCGTTCAGACTGGCAGGATGATTTGCAAAGATCTGCGACATCAACATGTGTACCAAGGTCACATGGCTCTTCACTGACATTGACAAAACACACACACACACACACACACACACACACACACACACACACACACACACACACACACACACACACACACA
>JBBPCS010014686.1:0-27938 GCA_037974645.1 Hollardia meadi | reverse complement strand
ATATATATATATATATATATATATATATATATATATATATATGTGTGTGTGTGTGTGTGTGTGTGTGTGTGTGTGTGCAAACTGTCTGCAAAGCAAATGTGGGGCAGTGAGGGTAAAGCAGATACTCTAGTCTGCACACATTACAGTAGCAATACAGTGTGCTGTTCAAGTGGTGTATGAGAAAGTGTGTTAATTGTGTGTAAATATGCGTGTTCAAGGGGATGTGATCAGGACGTGAAATAGACCATAAATTATGAGGGAAAAGTGTAAAAAGGTAATTTGAACGGGAGTCTTAAAATGTACAAAAAAGACCCTAGCAAAAAAAATCTTTATTCCTGATGTGTGTGTGCGCATTCATGGACTTCTGTGTGTTGTGTGTGTGTGCGCGTGTGAATGTACCTCGGCCACTTTGAGGAACTCGGACAGCTTCGTCATCCTGTAAAGAAATTTCTTGTAGATGTCTAGAGCATCTTTGCACTGGTTCTTCTTCATGTCAAAGTATTTCTCTGCAGAGACAGAAGGGAGGGCGAGGACGGAAAAAAAAAAAAGGAAAAATGAATCAATATTTGAAAGGAAAAAGATAGGAGGGAAGTGTTCAAGGAAGGGAGGTGGGAAGGTAGGAAGGGAGGTGGGGAAAAGGAGACAGGAACAATCAGTGAGACGATTAAGTGGAGAAGCACTTAGCAGCTCCATGACAGTTTGTCAAAACCGTCTCTGCTGCCATGACAACCAAACGGAGTGCACATATGTGTGTTTGTGTTTGTGTCGTTGTTGAGTTTGCGTTTACATATCTGCCAGACATGAGCGTGTGTGTGTGTGTAGCTGTACTTACACCTCATTTGTTTTTACACATGTAGAGAGCGGGCATCAGTCGGCTCACTGTCAGCTGTAGCCCTTTTTACACAGAGATTGTGCAACATCGCCGCAACGAAGACCCTTCTCTACCCCGCCTTTGTTTATTTACACTGAACAAAGCAACGGCGTCATAACCCCGCCCACTGTGTGATTTTAGATATCAAGCCGTTCCACGATCAAAAGAGGCGTGACGAGTAACACAGCAGCGTCGGAGTCTAGTGTTTTACATGCGCGATCAGCAGCGCTTTGTAAACAATGGAACAACATGACAACAACAATCATTTACCGTCCCTGTCATGTGGCGGATGATCTCGTCCTCTGCTCGGAGGGTAAGTAGCTCCCGAACCTCGCGTTGTCTCCACAATTTGTAAATATATGTGGTTGATTTTCTTCTTCTTTGAGTTAGCTGCTAACTGCTGCTAGCTGCTTTTAAATCTCCCGGTTGAGGGTCGCACGCAAACCATGTCGACAAAACGTCACAGCCCCGTCTCGTCGTTCCGGCTCACTCTGTTTATACAGGTGTTGATTCGGCTGCCGTCTCAGAGGCGGAACAACTTTGACCCCCCTCCACATCCGTGACGTTTATACAGACTGCGAGGCATTGAACGGGTTGTGTAAAAGGGGCTTGTGTTTATCCTAGGAGTGTGTGTGTGTGTTTGTGTGCGCGTTACCCAATAGGTTGATGACCCCCTCATTGTAAGCAGCAAACAGCCTTATGGAGTCTCTGAAGAGCAGCATGAAGGCTGAGTTGATCACGCCGTTGGTCAGCTCATTAGGGTTGGCCTGAAGAGATGACAGGTGAGAGAGAGAGAGAGAGAGAGAGAGAGAGAGAGAGAGAGAGAGAGAGAGAGAGAGACATCTCTATCACATCTTTTCAAAGCTTTTCATAAATGATGAAACATTTTTTTCAGATATTCACACAAACATCTTTTTTCAAATACCAGCACCTCGCCACACACAGAGCAACTGACAATTTAGTTTAGACGGACAGACTCGCAGGCAGCACACACAAACACATATGCATTCCAATGAGAAACTTCACCATCCATTTTTATCGCTCTTTGAAGCTCTCTGGCACAAACCACAATGCACCTACCAATTTCTGCAAGTCCCCACCCAATCCCCTTCCCCCCCTCTGTGCACTCACTCACACACACACACACACACACACCCTTGAAATCTCTCGTCATAATATGCTTCTTATACTCCGTCAATAAAGGGAGGTTTCAAACATTGCGAACGGTTGTTTCATTTCAATTTACATTTTGATTGGAAACTGAATCATTGTCAAGCATGCATAAAGACACACTTTTATGTAAAACAAACACACATGCACAAACACACGGGCACCGACAGAGTACCTGGAAATCCAGCAGAGCATCCAGCTGGTTCTGAATGATGGGCAGCGTCTTAATCAGTTTCTCTGTGTTCATGGTGCGCATCACACCGTCAATCCTGGCAAAACAGGAAACACACACAAACACACACACACACACACACATAATTGCAGGCACCTTCTTGAGGAAAATTCTTATGCAAATGTTATGCAAAAACAGAAATAAGGAATTAAGAAATGACAAACAGTGGGAAATACAAAAAAGGAAGTAATGTTTTGCATATAATTGCATATTTCTTACAGTAGCAGTGTAGTGACTGAAACACATTTTTTCAAATACACATTGAGAGCCTGCTCTGCATGATCAGCATGACAAAGGATTCAGTGTCATTCCACAACAGTTGCACTTTCTGATACTCAAATGATCTTCCCAAGAAAACCTCCAGAAATGAGGCACCCACTGTCACTTTCATACACAGAAGTCTCCAGCAAGAGTGCACTGTCATTACTTGAACTTAATTGCGTTCTTGCCAAAAGTTAGAAGAGCGAGAGTTAGCATAAAGACTAGAAAAAAGGGTAAACAGCTAGCCTGGCTCTTGAAAAAGACATAATTTGTCCACCAGCACGTCTAAAGCTCGATACTTATTCAGTTATATCTTCTTTGTTTAGAAATACAAAAACAGAAATGTTAAAAAATACAAGTTTCGGTTATACAAGGGGTTATACAAGCTAGGCATACACTCTACGAGTGTGAGCACTCAGGTTGTGACTTGACGATCGGACTGTACAGCGTGAGCACACAAATCGTGAGCTTTGGCTTCACATCGCAGAAGATTTACTCGTACAGTATAAGTTGGAATTCAGCAACATTTCTAAAACCGTACAGTGTTTGCCCAGCTCAAGTCAATGGGAACCAATGGGAACCGAGTAGGGTCCCCAGAAGTGAAAGATATAACTGCTAAGCTAAACGATAAGTAGCTGTAGCCTAATATTAGCATTATTTTTTTTTATGTTTTCAAACTATACCTGCTTATTCCTTTGTTTAACCCAGCTGTTTAGTTTTGGCTTTTCCTGCAATATCTCACAAATGTGAATCCACACCCAGCTCAACAACATGAGTTTCTATGTATTATTGTGGTCTCTCTTTAGCGCCACAAGCTAAACGCCGACTCCTGGCGTGTGAAATGATGAGTGGGCTTGTCTTTTTGTGTGCGTGTGCACTCCCCTACCCCCTCTTCATCTTAGTGAAATCCACAGCCACAAGTCTGTAGGACATGGCCTTCTCGTTCAGGTAACGGCTGTATCGTCTGATGAAGGTTGACATGTCATAACCTGGGAGTGAAAACAAGAGGAGAGAGTCGCAAGAAAGGAAATATACCGAGCGTGAGACAGTTACAAAGGATTTCTACTTTTTGTCCCATAATCTATTTGTTTTACAGATATATAATTCCATACTGTATGTGTGCAATGCATCAGGTTCATTTAAATAAAATAATCAACCACACTTAAGTACCAATTTTGACTTTTGAATGCTTAAAACATTCTAGTCCTCAGTGTAATGTCCTTTGGGGAAAATCCGGCCCATCTGGTTCTTTACGGGCGAATTAAAACAAAACTAAAACTCTGATATTTTCACATGACTTTTGCGAGAATGAGTGTTTGTGTGCTTTACCTTGCAGAGCTCCCTTATCCAGAAAGTTGTTCAGGTTAAACAGAGTGTTTCTGGAGGCCAGGTATTGGATTAAACGCTGCAATAAGAAAGACAAAAAAAAAAAAAAAAGTTCAGTGAAAAATATGAAAAGTACAGAAAACAAATAAACCTTTAAACAAAATATCAATTTATTGGTTTTACTCATTAAATCATCAGATTATCCCATCTGCAAATTTTGTGGATAGATTAGCTAAAGTCACTGTGATCCAATTCTCCACGGATTTTAAATACTTGAAATAATATAGGAAATCTCCCACAACAACCAAAACGCTTCACCCCAAACCAGATAACCTGATTAGGGTATCAGCATCCATTATAAAGAGTCACACAACACAAGGCGCTAGCACAGTGTTGTGCCCGAGTTGGTCTTGTCCAGGGCTTTCACCCAGAAGGTCTGGGGTTCCTCTTTTCTTTCTTTATTCAATAATCGTTTTATTTTTTGAGTCATAGTTTGGTTAAGTTCAGGCACCACAAATACTTGGTTATGTTCAGGCAAATATCATGGTTTGGGTTAAAAGTACACCCTCTCTCAATGTTTAACACAAATTACAACAACCTTTCCGGCGGAAAGCTATCTAGTCTAATTCCTCCCATGTACAAAGGCTCCACGTTTACCATCTTAGTTTAGCATATTAGCATGCTACATTTGCCTATTAGCATCAAATACACTGAGGCTGATGGGAAGGCCATTACTTTTGCAAGTTTTTGGTTATACACCAAAGTATTTTACAACTTAAAATTTGGACTTGATGGAGTTAAATGAAAAGTGAAGGGATCAATAATGTTATTACAACTCATCCTGAACCAAACGTATCAGAAAAATGAACACTTAAACACACATTGGCATCATGACACCATCTCTGCGAAAAGTTTATCTGACATATACTTAATATACATACATACACGTAATTAATTTGGCCCATGTCGCATCTGCTAACATGGAAGGGCCGGGATTTATGACCTATAGACCTATACTGCAGCCCATCACCAGGAGGTGTTTGAGATGTTTTGGCTTTACTTTTGGGGAGCTCTCGTGTCGTCCATCTTCATTTTACAGTCGGTGGTACCAGCCTCTCTCAACAGGGGTGCCGCAGCACCCTGGGGTGCCATCTGGCTTTGTCGGGGGTGCCGTCAAAAATATTATTCTGACATTGCAGACATAATAAAATGCATTAGAAATCCCCCCAAAAACACTATAGATAGCTACAACTTATCAGCTTATGAAAATGTTTCCCATTTACCTCCCTCTATATCTCAGTCTTTCTCTTTCATAACAATCATTTGTGCACGTGTGTTGGTCATCAGAGGAATGTAGAGCGATTTTTCACTGGGTTTTTTTCATTTTAGACTGGGGTGACTTGATATTTTGAACATTTTTAAAGGGTGCCGTGACTGAAAAAAGGTTGAGAAATGCTGGTCTAGACCTATGTGGTGGACCGACAGATATCGCAATCACTAGAGCCACTCCGATAAAGGCCATCTTTTCTTATTCTAAAGATCACTGAAGGGATCCCCTTAAACACATGCATGCTTTCTGACAAATGGTAATAGCTTACGCTCATTAGCTGCCAGCTAATAACGAAGAACGACATGATTCATCACTGACAGTGAAGTTAAGTCTCTATTAAAATGCAGCACACAGCTATGAGTCAAACACTCAATCCGGCCGGATATTTAAAGGCACTGTGACGATTCTGTTAAAATAGTAATGGTAAACTGTCTTGTCGTTTGTTCCCGTTTGCCTTCCTGCTGAGAGGTCAGAGGTCAGCCACAGAACAGCATTCAGTTTCTTGCTCTAAGAAACCAGCAGGAAGGAGGATTTAACCTATGTCTTCCTATTGCTTCCTACTGTTTTAGATGGTTTAACATCAGCCCCTCGCCTCACTTCAGGCTGGGCTATTTAAAAATTAACTTCTCCTCTGCTGCTTTTTCCCAGTCATTTCTTAGGACTTCTTATGAGAAGCTCACACAGAACTGGCGAGGGAGGACAAATGGCAAGAGGAAACGGTCAGAAAAAAAATTAATTAACCTTTGAGAAGAGGCAGAAGATTGGCAGCACAATATAATAAATTATTATGCAATGACTGCTTGAAAATGTTAATGAGATCAAATCAAAAGCTAAACTTAGTCTCCAGAAAGTGATGAATCATGAGTGTATTTTAACACTTTTCCACTGCTGGGCAACATAATAGAAACTTGACCCCAATCTAACTTTCCCTTTCAACTCAACACTAGCTACTTGTTGGTGTCGACAGATCTGATGTCACAAAGCAGGTGCTGGAAGCTCTTCACTTCCCATTTTCCAGGGATGGTTTGCTCAGCGTGTCTGCTCTTTTTCCAACAGGAGCTTGCTTCACATTTATATATCTTCATACTCTCTACTACACCTGGGAGACTCCCAGTGCAACCATTGCCTTCTACTGTTGACCAGTGAACAGCTCTTACAGCCGTTTTCCAGCCTCTTTTGAGTTGTTGTTTTTTTTGCCTTAAGAGAATCTCAATGTTGATTTATTCATTGTGTATACGTCTCAGTCTTCTAAAAATGTGTGTTTGATGCTTTCATATAATAACACTTTCACTGACGTTAGGATGGATACCTAATTTACCTGTTGGGCCACAGACTAAAGAAAATTAAAGCTTAAGTTTACTCAAAACTAGCAGTAGTCCAACTGGCGATGAGATGTCACTGTTGGGTAGATTTGGCAACATAGGAGATAAAATTAGCAACTACAACCGAAACGTCAGATAGGTCAGACCACCATGTTAACATACATGTTTAAACGTTACATTCATGGCTGGAAATGACAACAGAAATTGCTACGTGGCAGGCAGGGCCAAAGTACTTGTTGTGTTTTTCTTTCCTCCCTGCTTTTCATTCTCCCCTCCCCTGTTTTTTCTTGATGTGCCAACAACATGATTGGTTTCCACCTGTGGAGTCCACTCATGCTGCTAATTGGTTCCCTTAGATGTCAAGCTGGCCAATCACCATTTAGGGTGCTCAGTAAAAGGAACACGCCTTAGAAGTTCAGTCTCAGAAGCCCCTTTTACACAGCCTGTTCGAGGCGGGGCTGTTGTGCCTCGCCAGCCTGCATCAATGTTACAGAGGCGCAATGGGGTTTCATTATTGTTCCACGTCTGAGACGACAGCAGAAAAAGTAACAGTGCCAAATCAATGTCTGTATAAAAGGAGAAAGCCAGTGATGTGGAACAACGGGACAGGGCTGTGATGTTTTATCAACATGTTATGTGTGCAACCCACAACCAGGAGATCTCAAACCAGAAGAAAAGCAACTGAAAATGTCTGCAAATTGGGGAGACAATGCAAGATCCTCCCACACATTTTGAGAGCCCTTCATGTTTTGCAAGTATCGTAATAAGCATAAAATAAATTACTTTCACTTTGACACCTTCAAGTTCTTTGGTTGTCATGTTAATGTCTCCGTTTCCTTGAATTTTCATAAAGGGGACGTAACAGAAATAAACAAGTGAGCTAATTTCCTATATCTCCGCAAATCAAATGCCAGTTGTCTACCTGAATGTGACTGTTATTAGTCCGACATAATGGAGAGTCAATATATTTGCAAAGTTATAGGTTAGCTTGCATTTAGTCAGGAGATTTTACACAGCTTACACCCTCCACAATTCTGATCATTATTTCATCAGATTTTATAGCTGTTTCATATGCTTAAATTAGAAAATAATTCTCCATCTACCAATAATTACTTCCATACAGACTCAAGATAATACTTCTAGCCTCCTGGTCTTTTCTTGGCCCTGAATTCTATCAGTTACAGTATCTTTTTAATGATTTTTTCATTTCTCTACAGAAATCGCAACAGAAGATAACATTTTACAATTAAAAACATAGAGTTAAAACATAAGGTTTGTTGTGTTTTTCACTAAATTTTAGAAGAGTATTGTGCTTTGAGGGAATCAAAATGTTCATTCTATAAACTATCAATTACTGGGTAGAATATGAATCATTTGCAGTAAAATTTCTAGAAATGTTGTTGTCAAGTCAAACCGTTGGGGAGACAGAGGCCTAACTTGAACTTGGAACTCTAAAAATGTGAGACTTAACCTGGACTCTGTCTCTGACTACACCTGACCTTACATTTGGCCTCTTATGAATGTCTATGCTATCTTGTCTTCCACATATCACTGGATAACAGTGCAGTTGAACAGTCTTGGCCATCATCCATTGTTTTGGGAAGTCAGGCCTCAGGCTTCCCAAAAGCATCTTAACGTTAAGGCCGTCTCTGTCCAACTGACTTAAAATGATCTGAGAATTGCCAGTTTGCCAATTCCCGATCTGGCAGAGAACCAGCCCTCACTGGCTGGTTGGAGCATCTAAGAATGTCTGTGTATGTGTTTGTGTGCACAAATATGCTTGCGGGCCTGTGTGTTGGATTCGGCTGCACTGACACATTTCCAAGGGCTCTGGGACTATTTAGAAAGGCATAAAAGATTTTGGGGACATAACTTTGTTAATGCGGTCACGTGCAGGGATTCAGCTCCCGTCTGTGAACAGAAATTTAGTTGCAAAAAGATAAAGTATTGATTCTATGGTTAAGACTTTTTACGATTAAGACATTTTAGAGTTACAACTAAGGTAAGGTTGAGATAAACACTAACAGCAGTTACAGTAAAAGAGTGTAAGTCTGTAACTTTAACAATGGAAACACAATAAGTCCAGGACTTTATTGTTTAATCCCTGAAAAATTCCAACATGTTGTGTTTTTATAGATATTAGAATCTTGTTAATAAACCAAATCAAATCCAAACACTGAAGACTGATTTCATTGTTGATTAATCTACTCACAATTTTCTTTGATTAATTGTTCAGTCTATCAGAAGATAAGATAAATGCTGATCAAATGTTTTTGCAGTCCATGGTGATTATTTTAAACACAAAATATTCAATCTACATAAAAACAGGAAATCCTCACAATTGAGAGGCTGAAACTAGCATGCTAATGGCATGGTTCTGTGGACGGCAACATCTGTCAGTCAGTCGATCTATATTGCAACAACCATTGGAGGGATTGGCATGAAATTTGGTACAGACATGCATGCCCTCCTTAGGATGCATTGTGATAATATTGTTAATCTCTTAACTGTTCACCTAACAGCATCATAATTTCAATGTGTCCAATACTTTGGTTGATGAATCCCTGCAAGATGAATGACATTCCCATCCGCCTTGGGTGTCCTTTGTGCTAATTAGCAAATGTAAGCATGCTAATATGCTTAAAATAAGATGGTAAACATGGTAAACATTCTACCTGCTAAAAATCAGCATGCTAGCATCGTCACTGTGAGCATGCTGATGTTAGCATTTCACTCTAGGCACCGCTATTCATACAGTCTCAAAGAGCTGCTGGCATGGCTGTAGCTCTTAATCTTGTTGCTTGATAAAAGAGAATTAGTCAATCAACTAATTAATTCATTATTTTAGCTTTATTTGTAAGTGGGTACCAATGCCCTCAGGCTTTAAGCATGTGTTCTTGAGAACATGGCAGAGTAAGTAATTAGATGAGATGCGGCTTTGACACATTTTGACGATGAGTTCAAGTTTTAGGTTAAAAAAAACAAAAACGTTTTACATATTGAAAATATTGTAATGACTTTAGCATTCTCCCTGTGTAACAAATGAACCCAGTTTAGGAAAGAGAAACTTAGACAAGATGGTCAGAGATAAAAAAAAAGGAAAAAAGTAAAACAGGGTGCGATAGGGAGAGAAAAAGCTTCATAAGCTCTTTTACTGCCTCTTCTTGTGTGCCGACTCCTCATCAAAAGTCCATCTGACGAGAGCCTGCGTATCTCCCTCAGCCTCAAATACAAAGGCAGAGGCAGAGAGAACCCACACAAAACACATGGATATAGTTAAAAAGGAGAAAATCTATAAAGGGGCTGAAACACTCGTCGCAGAGAGACAGAGTGGAAGACTCAGAAACCCGCTGAGCCCTAGATTATTCAGCGAAGACGGCTCCAAGAAAAAGATGCTGCTCTGAGAGGAGATTTTAGATTTTGAGACAGTGTGTTAGACTGGAGAGGAATGGAAGGAGAGAATGAGAAGATATACAGAGACAGAGGAGAGGGTGAGACAGAGAAGCAGGTCGGCTCGGCTTGTCAAATAATTCATGTTAGCATATCGGAGAACAACCTTATGTATAATTAATACATTTAGATCCTGGCAACTCACTCACAGTGAAACATAGCTATACATAGAGCTACGAGCATCCAGCTTTCACCAATCTTCTTGGCTTCTTCCTCCCTGTCTTACCCTCAGTTTCTCCACTTCTCTCCTACCATGTCTTTCTCTATAAAGTGCACAAGTTGGTGGTTTCCGTAGTAACCAAACACCATGGCCTCAGCGCTGCCCTGAAGTGGTTTTCTTCTTTTTCTCCATAGAATCATGTATTCAGGTTATGTAGAGAGGAAGCCAAGGCTGGAGCTCTGTAGACTGTTGCAGAATCTTTTTCTTTACATGGCTGGATAAAGATATAACTGAGTCCCGCTGGAAAAAGAATGTTTAAACCTGACTTGTGAGTGATTTTTATATTTTGCCTTTGCAATCACACAGGGATGCTAAAATAGGGTTAAGATGCACTACATGGCCAATACAATATCCATATATTTTTGGTGTGGAGTTATTTTTAGTGGCCTGCTAGTTCCAAATTCATCCCATTGCATTTTTGAATGCATGTTTGTTGCAGCATTTTTTGTCTGTATCCCTCTGCATCGGCACCCACACTGTATCAACGTAGTTGTTTCTTGCGAATGGTGGCAGCAGTTTGGGGAATGGTTTTCCCAGTTTGGTATGAAAGAACTTGACTGGTCTGCAAAGAGACCTGACTTCAACTGCATCCAACACCTTTGGGATGAAATGGAACCCCTGTATTGGATGAAGGGGAGCAGCAAGGTCTCAAAATCTTGTGGAAAGCCTTCCAAGAAGAGTGAATGTGGTTATAACAGCAGATTAATTATGACAGTTTTATAATGGGAAGTTCAACAATCACATATTGGTGGAATGTTTAGGAATCAATATACCTTGTTTAGGTGTCCACATACTTTTGATGATCAGTGGATGTATTTTTGATTTGTTTGTCCTATATAATTGCAGCATGATCAGTTAAAGATACTGGACTGTTGGCTGACTGGTAGATGTCATTGTTTACTGTACTAGAAAGTGCATTATTATATTTGAGAAATTCTCTTTACTGTGGAAGCCTACCTGAAAAAGAGGAATCACCCAATAGGTGAAACAATAAAGACAGCGGTATGCTCATTATGAACTTGATTGTACAACATTTAATCTGCCCACATCGGAAGGACAGAGGTGTTCATAGCCTTTTCGAAAGGCCGTACTCGAAAGCGGAGGGGAGTAAACCATCAGTCAAAGCGAAACACGAGACGTGATCTTTGTTTACATATGGGGATAAAGGTGGACACTTTTGGTCAGTCTCTCATCAAAAGACATTCATACTGTTGTGCTCATGAGCCATTAAGAAAAGTGAAAAAAAATAGTTGTGTGAAGAATGAAAGAAGAGCTTCAAACCCAGCTTACTTCCCTACCTCTGCACACCGGGCCAAGCGCTGCATGACATGCGTGTGCTTGCTGGTTTTTAAAAAGGTACAGACACGGCCTCGCCCAATTCCAAAACCAGAAGGGCCATTAAACCCTCCTGCAAGCACTTCGGAGGAAGAATACTGACTCCATTACATATTAAAGTTGGTCTTTTTTGTCTAAAAACCTCTTACTATACTTCTACTTTATATTTTTCTACCCAACGGAAGTCATGAATGGTAACTCAAGGCTAAAATCTAAACTGCGTCCTAGGAGGACACAGGAGTATGTGATTCACTGAGAGAAGCTGAGCTGTACTCACTGACTTCAGAACTGTTTCATCTTTCCTCCCAATGGCATAAAAAAAAAAAATCATACCAGCCTGGTTGGTAAACATGAGCGTGCAGCTTACTGACGTCACATTACATATCTGGGAAGTTTAAACAGTTACCCCTCTAGTCCTGCCAACGTGTACACAGAGTCAATGAACAACCAACGGAAGAATTATTGATCCTGGTGGTGAACATTCTCTGTTAGCTTTCGCAGATACAACGAGCTGTAAGATGTTAGGGACTCACTGTCTTGCTCAAGGACACTTCAGCAGAGAGGAGCCAACCTGCATCCTCTGGTAAAAGAGCTCAAAATAACCTTTTTATATATATTTATAAAGTCACAACATATTATAACTGTGTTCAGGGGGAGTAAAGTAGAGGCCTCCAAAGGGACGTCAGGAAGTCCACATGGGAATTTATTTTTGGCTGCCGGGTGCTTGGCTTTGCTTTCTCTCAAATACATGCATGGAAAAAATCCTCAGAACTGACTGCAAACTGAATTCTACTGAAAGGTGATGACTCACACAAGAAGAATGAGTCGTGATCGGGCTGTGTTGAATGAAAGCAGCTCTTATGCAAGCAGAGAAACACACACACACCAGGAAACAGACGTGTGGATAGATACAGACACAACACACACCAGCCTAAATCCTGCCTGGGATTCTCCCCCTTCTTCTTTATTTCTTCGTCTTCCTCCTCCTCTATCCTATGTAGTATTTCTCTTCCTCTTACGCAATCAACCATTTAGCCCCTGAATCCAGTCCAAGTGTGAAAAGAAATAGTCACAAAGGGATGCCGGGTGGGTGCTGAGAATGATAGGATTACAGAAATACGTCTATATTTAAACATTTGTGCGTATATATACGGCTTCGGCAATACCTTAATAAGTGACTGTGTGTGTGTGTGTGTGTGTGTGTGTGTGTGTGCGGGAGAGAGAGAGAGAGAGAGAGAGAGAGAGAGCCTGTGCCTACAAGGTGACAAGGCTAATAGCGAGTGGGCTCCCCGCTCTCAGAGGAGCAGTTGTGTCTTGCTGGTGGATGAGTGTCTCCATGAGGTCAATGATGCAGCCAACATGAGTCATCACTTGAAACACACAATTGGTACCAGTACAGTTTTCTCCCTACAACAAAGAGAGCAAAGAGTCATGTACTCAAGATACTCTAGTAGGGTAGGCGGTACAACAGTGTCACAAGCCCCTTTTACACAGCAGGTTCAATGCGCGCCTGTTGTGCCTCTGATACGCCTCGCTGTCTGTGTAAACATCACAGAGGCGTAACGGGTGGTCAAAGTTGTTCCACCTCGGACACGGCAGCGGAAGTAGTAACAGCGCAGAATCGCCGTCTGTGTAAACGTGTGAGCCAGCGTGGCGGAACGACGAGACAGGGCTGTGACGTTTTGACGACATGGTTTGTGTGCGACCCTCAACCGGGAGATTTGAAAGCAGCTAGCAGCAGTTAGCAGCTACCTCAAAGAAGAAGAAAAGCAGCCACTTACCCTCCGAGCAGAGGACGAGGTCATCTGCCACATAACAGGGACGGTAAATGATTGCAAACAATGGAATAACATGAACAAAGTGCTACTCGTCACGCATGAAAAAAGTCACACTAGACTCCGACGCTCATGTGTTACTCGTCACGCCTCTTTTCTTTCCGGACCCAAGGCTTTTTTTTCAAAATAAATGCTGTTGAGAATGCGTACTCCCTCATTTCTTTGTTTGATAAGGATATGATTTACTTATTTAATTATAAATGTTATCTTTATTTACATAGATAGACAGGATATGCCACTCCTCACAAATTTTGTTATATCATCCAGGTGTCATCTCAAGTTTCTATCTTGAGTAATATTGAAAAACGTTATTTAAAGGATTGAAATCAAAATCAAAATGATTTCTGATATGTTGAACAACTTAATAACTATAATCAGAAACCAAAGTCCTAAATAATGAATGTCTTATTATGTACGTCGTCGTGTATGTCGGTATGCCATAACACTCAGATGCTTGAACTGATAAAACCACTTGGTTTGGAAAGTTTGGTCAACACAACAAAAAAGTGTGCAAGGTTTTTCTGTTGTTTTTTTCCTTCACAAAAAACTTCATTGTCCACTAAAATATCTTATTTACTCAGCAAGATAAATAAACTGAGGAGTAGGCAGTCTGTACTTGTATTAATTTTATATTACAAGATTACTAGTAAGAGTAATGGGAGATCAAATGCAGTGAAACAGCTGATTTCAATATTTTAAGAGCCATCGTATTGGCAGCAGAGGAACTAATTACACTATTACAAATTACACCTGCCACTTGATGAGAAACTAGTAGGAGTAGTAAAGAAACCTCTCACATTAAGTAATTTTCAGAGACAGTGTGCAATTGGGGAGAAATATTAGAAGAGATACTGTAAAAACAAGACTACCTCATAACAGAAAAAAAGTCAGGTATTATTCAGTTTGCTGCCCTACAGCCATCACAATTTTCCCCACAAATTTATGGCAAGGCACGAGGACGCAATGTGGGCTTCATGAAAGATGTGACTACGCTTTGCTTCACTATAATCGTGAATCAGCTCTATCTGGCTGGATTTGTACCAGTCAGGCAAGTGACAAAACAAGGCTTTCTATCTGGAACTAACAGATTTTGTCAGCTGTGGTTCACCAGCAAATGAAGCTAACGCAAGTTCCATGAGTTGGCTGAACAGGCCGTCACCGGCTGACGTTTTCACATTTCTAGTTAACTTTCAAAACAACAATCTTGGAAATTGGGTCCTTAATATATACTTGATCTCGATGGCATACATTATATCATAATAAGAGAAATAGGCTAAAGCTAACAGGTCCATATAACTATATTAAAGAACTTAAGAAACCACATTGCTCTGGTGTTGCAGTGAAGGGCTAGTTAGGTCTAGTTTTACAAGTATGATTAGGCTAAATTTAAGATCAGACTAACGTAACCCTGTGTGGCTGCTAGCTTACATACTCATATTTACAACTTATTTGCTTTCACAAACAGTTGGAATTTACGCTATTTTGCTACTGTTGGTAGTAAGCTAGTAAGACAGACATGCTAACGATTGCTAACTTGCCAACATCTATTCCTTGCGCTTCTGGTTTTCCATTTTTGATTTTGTAAAGGCTAAAAAAAAAAAACATGTTGAAAACAAGTTGCCATGCCTCCTCATGGTTGCTAAGCTATGATTGGACAATCGCGGCTCTGGTTTAATTACAAATCAGATCAGTAATGTGTCAGCAGGTACTCCAAACCAATAACCTGAATCAGTACTGAAGACAAAAAAGTAACAAGAATGGATGCAGACGTGCCTGACTGGAAGAATCTCTATTGCGGTAGTTGTACTCTGCAAGTTTCTGGATGGCTGAGCCTGCTGAGCCCAGTAGGACGGCCACACACACACACACACATTACTTTCATCTATTGATCACACAGATGCAGCCAATTTACTTGAGTTGGAAAAACTTGTTTATCTGCCTGGAGGCGCATAAGGAAGTGTGTGGAGAGTGTGTCAGCTCATCGTGGGTCACCCTGGAGTTTTTACTTTTTAGATAGGATGTTTGGGTACCACAGATAAGCAGGAGTCTGGAACACACATACACACACATATGTTCTTGCACTGCAATCTGCCTCTTCACTAATCATCTTTATGTTTGTCACGCCGGCAGCTGATAGGAAACATGTGTGCATCCAGGCACTTGTGATTATCACAAGTGACCCCTATTAGAGTCAGGGTGACCTCACACACACACACACACACATTCACACAAATACCATCCTCCCTGTCCCTGCTCCCTCTGATACAGTGCTGCTCGAGTCAGCAGATTTCCCTACCCTTTTTCTCTTTCCATCTTTAATTTTCCCATCTTCTTCCCCTTTCCTCTTCTTGTTCCTTTACTTCTTTTCCCTCTAGTCTGCCGTCTCTTGCCCGGTCACATTTCTGTCTTTCGTGATATCTCACACACACCTTTCCTCGTTTAATTCTCTGCCTCCGTCTGCGTCCTCGCTCTCCCTGGAGGAGGCGAGGGAGTGAAGAGATGAGAGTGCTTCAGTGGCGTCACTGAAACAAATGGGCCATTTTGCTATGTGGGACACTGGTGGCGGCGAGGTGGCAGCTCACACTGCCGTAAAAAACACACAAACGTTGTTGTCTCACACACACCTACTCTCATCTCCTTCCCTGCCTCCCTCGACCTCATTCTATGTCACACATACACACACACACACTCATATAAAAGGCAAGCGGCGTGTCCTGCTACCATCAGCACTTTCACGGGTGTCCTCGCCAGACCGTCCCTGTCTCCTCCCATGTCCATAATGACTCCAGCACTCTGTCTACTTTCAGCCTAGCACATTTCTCTCACTCTTTCAATGTTATCCTATACTGTGGCTGTATTCAGTTTTGATGTACAGTCACAGCTCTCTATCCTGATTCCTGATGCACTTTGGTGCAATCAATCAGACTGTAATTTTCCCTCAGTGACACTCAACTACCATCCTAGCCTGAAGAAGAAAGGATGATGGGTAGTATTTCTGAGGACTTCACGTCCTTGAAAACAAACTCTCAAAAAGGGTTTCACAGCACTGTGCTACACTGTGGTCTGGCAAATCTTTGCATACTGAGAAAAAACCGAATCCTATGAGAGCTATTAAAAAGGTCGTTCATCATAAAAACAAATAGCAATGCTTAAGCATGACAGGTTAGGGTTGCAGGGGTTTGATTTTTTTTTTTTGCCGTTTTAATTGGCAGGATCTCCAGGATCTTTTGCTTCAGGTTTCATGCGTAGCAGTTGTACTGCTCTGATGCAGCCTTTACCATTTGCAGAGCTTACAGAGCTCCACATTTTGGGTCTCTGTCTAAAAAAAAAAATCACACTTAGTTCATTGTGGGTAAAAGTTTTTTAGCTGCAGCTTGCTCTCCATCGTAATCCATGCTTTGACCGGGCCCAGCCATGATTCATTGTGATGCGCCAATGCACGTCATGCACATTGACATGTTTTGGTAATCTATAAACACCAATTTCAAAGACCAGACTGGTTGTGCTGATGAGGCACATTCACCTATATGGTCATTTTTATTTTATTAGCAATGCTAGCAGTGTGAGTCTAGGGATGGCAATATCGGTTGGTCAGTCGGTCAGTCGACCTCTTTACATTATTAGATGGATTGCTTTGAAATCTTGTTTGACATTCATGGTTTCCAGAGGATGAGATCTACAGAATTTGGGAATCCCCTGGCTTTTCACCTAATGCCACCATAAAGTTGATTTTTTTTTTTTCTTTCTGTCAAATGTTTCAAAAGCTATTGGTTGGATTGCCATAAAAAATAGTACAGACATTCATGCTACCCCCTTCGGATTACTTAAAATAAATGAAGTGTTCCCTTAACTTTCCTCCACTGCCATCATCAGGTCACATTTTTTTATTTATCCACTATGCTGGTTTATGACTAAATACTGATTAGCCTCAGCTGTACTTTGTGTTTACTGCTAATTAGCAATTGTTAGCATGCTAACACACTAAACTAAGATGGTGAATATACAGTATAGATGCTGAACATAAATGTGTTAGCATTACCATTGTGAGCATGTTAGCATGCTGATTTAGCATGATTTAGCATTTAGCTTCATCTAACAGTGCTTCACAGAGCTGCTAGTATGGCTGTAGACTCTGAGGGTTGCTAAAGCTGTAGTTTGTAAAGTTGTAGTTTCAAGTGTCCTTCTGTCTTGGTTGGTGAAGTCTACTTTTGACCGCTGTTGTATATGTAAAGCATTTTTAATTTTTTGGCCATGATATTTGAAACTTTTGGCCTCATCAAATTACATATATATTTTTTTTTTTAAATGTTTGCAGCGATGTAGCCAATCTGGCTTATGTCAATTAATCCTCCCTGGATGAATGAGAAACGTGCACAGTCCTGCATAAATTCCATTTGCTAAAAAGTGATTGATACTGTAATTTATCCATTCACTGAGTTACGTGATTTTGTGTAAAATTGAATTAGGTTTAGAATAATACTGCCTTAATGCCTGTTAGTTAATTTTGTCTTAGAGCTGTTTTACAGTGAATAGGGCTGACTGGAAACCTAAACAAATAGAGCATTACCACCAAATATCTCATTACAAAAAGAAAATGGAGATAATTCAGTATTGGAGAATCCGTTGCAAGAAATGCTGGGAAAGAGTAGAAATTCAGGTGGATTATGTGTCAAATACCCCTTTGATGTAGCGCTTTTAGCCTTTCAAAAATTGATTTAAATGTGACTGATTTTCATATAACCTTCATTTCTCCCTCTTACTCAAACATTCATTTCCTGTACAGTCATATGCATCATCTTTCCCCTGTTTCTGTAATTCTGCAAGCGAATTAACCTTCCTCTTTTCATCCTGTGTCCTCACATTCTCTAGATCTTCCTATAACCTTGTTCAGGTCTTGGTTGGTCAAGGCATCCACACTCTCAGGAGAGAGACCCAGCAGTCGGAGTTCTCCGGTCTCCAGTAATGGAGCTCCCTAGAGGGGACGAATGGGAGTACTGAAGCTGGGGTTGTGGGTCTGGAAAGTGGCTTTCCCAGCCATTGTTTGGGGTTTCCTGCACGATTGTTTTTGGTACATATTGGCCTATCATGCAAATGCCAGGAAGCACAGGCACACGCTGACAAATGATAACAACTGAGACAATGTCTGGACACGGAGTCAAGACTCATCACATTCCTGCTTGTAGATCATGCATTTCAAATTTAAACTGTATGTATTTGTTTATCTGTTAAATTCAGACTCGTGCCCAGCATGTATCAGGATAGCCTGTCTGCCCACTTACTGTCACGAACACCCAGAAGTAGAAACTATGTGGTTCAGACTCCAGACCCTGCAGTGGTGTTTCTTTGAGATGTTCTCTTTAAGTGGCTTTGCACACAAAAGTGACATTGAGATCAAAGATATTGACTGACTCTTGATCGCTCATAAAATTCAGCGTCACTGGAGAGTGAGCTTCTTGGCAGGGAAGGAAAAAACTGGAGGCGAATAACTAAATGTCCTGTTGACTATCCCTTCTCATACACACAAATATGGAAGCTGAGGCATAGAAGCGCTATTGAAACTTAATTCACCTGCTATTTGTCCTGAATGGTAAATTCCCCCTTTCGTTTTGAAAGCATGGCCTGAATATATTACCAGGAGCAGCAGAATAAAATAGACTGCATTTAAAAAGGCGGCATTCAGACAAACTCACAATAAATGCAACAGCGGACGACTTTTGAATATGCTCAGATATTACAGTCTGTGGTTCAACAACTGAATGAGAATCAAAAGATTTGCAGCGAGAGGAAAAACAAACTACGTATAGTTTAGTCGTGTTTTTATGTATCATGCCATCTTACATATTTTGCCGTTTTGCTTTCACTGGACTACTAAAATGAAAAACGGTAATAAAAGAAAAAAAATCTACCCTGCTAACATATTCATGGAAGTTCAACGAAATTAGAGTTAAAATTTAAAATGCTGAAAGTTAAAACTAAAGTTTGGTCAAAATGAGTTTTGGAGGTCTTAGAATTGAATCTCTACCTTGCTTCCACCTTTGCATTCCTATCCCGTTACACCCTCCTTTCCTTCCTTACCTCCTTTGATCCTCCACCACATTAACCTCCCCTTCTCTACCTCCTCCTTTCTTTCTTTCTTTCTTTCTCTCCTCTTCCTTCTCTACTTTCTCTTTTCTTTTCTGGCTCAACCTTTATTTCCACCACATCATTTCCTTCTCTACCTCTTCCTTTCCTTCCTCGCCCTCCGATCCTTTTCTACCATCTCCTTTCCTTCTCTGCCTCCTTCTTTAAATCAATTCTCCCTCCTCAAATACCATATTTATTGTGTTGATGTCATTTTCTTTTTTGTTATTCTTATAGAGTAGAAAAGTCTCTGAAAGCACAGCACAGAGTCCTTGGAAGACTAAACCACTATCACTGAAACCTAGTCAAATGACATTATTAGGCTTAGCAGCTCTTTTAAGGCAGGGTTACCCAGGAAAATAACATTTCAAGGTGGATCCTTCATCATATCAGAAGTGGGCCATTATCTAATATGTTAAGTGATAAAAATCAGCTTTGAGTCAGCTATGTGAATGCTTATATTCTTCATACAGCCATAAAATCAAATTATGTGACAAACGGCACTTTCTTTTCACTATAAAAATCAGACACTGCACAGGGCCATCTTCGGTGTGGCAGCCAAGCTGGAACTGGTCAGCGGGTTGATCTGAAAAGGAACGTACAGTCTATTGACCCCAATTCTGTGGGTCCGTGGTTTCTAATTTTACGGCCAGATTTCTCTCAGCTCTGACTATAACTGATGGGATGGCCATGAGGGAGCAGGGACACCTGGCTGCTGAGCCTCAGTTTGCACCACCATCCTGACAGGCCTGATGAATGCAGGCTGATGAGTACACACACTTGCTGTACTACAGCCTGGAGCCCCACTTTGTTATCTAACCCACACATGCAGAGCTGTAATGTACTGTAGGTGTGCTTGAATACGGGCTTTTAAATAACTGTACATCATATTGGTAGTTGCTGCATTTAACATCCAACACAATAAATGCAATGGACATGCTTTAATAAAACTAACATAGGCGGCTCTGTGTTATTAATTTAAGGAACACAATTACTATGCAGCTCCATTCAATTCACATCCACAGCCTAATTTATTAACTTGCTGCAGGAAACGTAATAGCAGGCCTTCATATTGCTTCTGCTCTAAATTGTAAAAGAGAAAAAGATGCTCACATTACCTTCATGTCACCACCTCACAATGGATTGGAGACAATAAAACAATATTAACATAAAAAGATCCTCCCTTTTTTTTCTTTTTTTTTTAACTTAACCCAAAATAAAAACATGGAGCCGCCGCCCTGTGGGCTCACCACTTGCAGGGACAGGGCGTTGGGGTTGGGTGCAATTCAAGACAGGTGGAAGGTGAAGGCAGGGCCTGGGAACATGGGCCATGGAACATCACACCTCTGGTGGGGAAGGAGCTGGAGCTGGTGCGGGAGATGGAGCGTTACCAGCTAGATATAGTTGGACTCACCTCTGCGCATGTCTCTAGTTTGGGAAACAAACTCCTGAAGATGGGCTGGACTCCCTTCTTTTCCGGAGTTGCCCAGGGTGAGAGGCACAGAGCGGGAGTGGGGATACTCACAAGCACCCAGCTGAGCGCCACTGTGTTGGAGTTCTCCCCGTAGAACGAGAGGGTCGCCTCAGCATACACCATTACGCCATTTTTAAATGTAACCCTAGCCCTTGTTTTCCTTTTTGCTGATCCGAAAAATGATCCACAGCTTGAGCAAATATTTAGCACAGAGTGATCTGACGACCTCGTGTCTCTTTGAACGGTCTTTTGAAAGGTCTTTGGTTATGTAATTCGTCTGTAATGCACCTATAATGCCAACAACATCTAATTTTGAAGTAATTGTGTGACTCTCTGCACCTAAATACTATTTCAGCAGCAGTTAAATCAGCCAGGCTGCTGTTTGGGTGTCAGTCAGTTTAGAAGCTTCTTTCATACGCCAAAACACAATGATCTCACACCCATGCCTTCCTCTTTTCAGAGGAAGTTTAGATAAACGTAATAAACAAGGAACCAACAAAGGGAAGTGTTGCGTTATGTCGACACCAGTGATCTTGACTAAATAAGGAAGAAATTCTTCCCTATTTTTCTCCTAGAATAGTACAGGCCTGGCGGACCCAGGCCAACAGTAACCCCCTCATTAGTGGTGCCAACGTCATTAGCGGTGCAGAAGTCTATGCCCATGACTGCTACAAGGTCTATGTAGCACAATAACTCGATTTTACTCCATGCATTTGTTAATGTTGCATGTCTAGTCTATGTTAAATTTATTGAAACCACTAAATGTCATTAATGACTTGTTTTAGTAATTAGCCTGTTTGGAAATTAGCCTTGCTAAGTCTGGCCTAGCTAGCTTGCCCCATATTACTGTCCAGATATACGGGGCACAGCAAAGGAGATACATGTAAAGTGTCAATGAACAGTGGCACAAATGGACAGATGCCAACACCAACTACATAAAGATAAAGGTGGCACTAAAAGACAAGATGACAAAAATAGACTTTTATAACAAGTTATTGAGAAAGAAATATATAAAAGTAAGCATACTGCACAAACTAGTGCAAATAATCTAGGGATCATACACTTCATGTTATAATCAAAGGAAATACACAACAAAGCAACACACTGACTGATGTTTTCATAAAAAATACATTCAACAATATACCACTATAGGAAGCACCAAATGGCACCGGTCCATCTGAACATACAGTATATGTTCATGTGAAACCATACTGTGTTCTACATGTTTTCAGAGAGAATTAGTTCTGAATTATTAACAGTCTGCAAACTAGAAGACTGCTGTAAATGCAAACTACATTCGACGAACAAAGCACACGGCGTTTCCATCTCGTTAGAAAGAGTCGTTTCATTTCTTGTACTTTTATTAATTTCTGACTCAATGTCTCGTCTCCCTTTCAAAAGCTGCTCTGCATATAAATTGAGACATTTTGCTGACGCCGGGGTTTGATCAGAACTCTTCAGGCAAACACTAAAATGTCTCCATCAAGATCACAATTAATAAAATCCAAACGTTCTTCCAAAACATAGCGGGGATTGCTTGAATTTTAATTACTAATCTTTGTGTTTGAAAGTCTGCAAATCCATCCATTTGCTTCTATCCTCGTTCCCCATTTTTGCTTTCAGTTCACACTGAGCTAATTTCTCTGTACTCGACAGCTATTCTGATTATTTACTCCACGTGTCCAATGTGTGCATTCTCAGTAGCTGCACACACAGTTTGTACCCAATATGCGTCACTGCATATAATGCCGAAATAGACATGAATAAATAATCCAAATGTGTATGTATGTTTGTATTTATTAATGCGTGGCTGAGACAGGCCTGAGTAATAATACAATTTATTGATGTAGCCCCAACTGACTGCCCTGGAGGGGTTTTTTTGTTTGTGTGTGTTTTTGTGAGCAAGCTTCCTACCTCGTTTCCGTACATCATGAGGTGGTGGGTGGTGATAAGGGCTTTGAAGACCACCACCCAGCTGGAGTTGGCTGTGCGCTCAAACAGCGTGTCTGCCAGATGGGGAATGTTCACGTTCATCTCATTGGTGCAGTGGATCAGATCTGGCAGTGGGGGGGAAAGAGTTACACAATCGCTAAAACCAAACAGCAGTAATTAGAAAATATTTTTTAAATGTTTGATAACCCTGATCGAGAACAACAGCAAATTGCTGTTTAAACACAGAAATGCAGATGCACACAGACATACCAAACACAGAAAACACAAGGCACACACTTCAGCTAACTTCTTGAGTGGATAAAGTGTGAAGGACAGCTGCCAGCTGCAGAACTTGTTCTAACCTCCACCTCCTCTCTTGACTTTCACTCAGCTTTTGTTCTCTCGAGACATGTTAGCAGAAGTACAGGTGTCATTCATGCACTGAACCTGGAGGAAAATTGAACATTCAGGTGCAAGAATGTCAAGCTGTTGAGCTATACACGAGTAAACAAGCATAAGTCTTTGTATGTTCTCAAGTGGTCTTTTATCCTTTCAGTCTTATTGATCTTGATTATATATATTTTTTTAAATGTGCATCATTTTATCTGCTGTTCTGTATTAAGGTATGTGCCACAGCCTGGCATCACATTCTGAAATGGACACAATGGTTCATGAGTGTTTCATGTTAAAGCACTTTATGTATTATTGTATTCTTTCACAGTTATTCACAGCTAAGTCATAACAGGTTTTGTTTTCTGTATCATACGATGCTTGCTGAGAAATTATTAGCCACTTAGTTAATAGTCTGAAAGCTCATCTGCAACAATTCTGATCATAAGTTTACCATAAAATGACATTTTCCAAAAATTTCTCAAATGTGAATATTTTATGTTTTTTCTTAGTTTTCTATGATAGTAAACTACAAATCTTTGATTTTGGATTGCTCACTGGACAAAATCAATCGGCAGATTAATCTATAATGAAATGATTATGTTACATAAATGTGAGAAATAAATTATACAGTTTATTATATTTTCTTTTTTTCTATCCAGATATAGAGTGCAATGTTCCAAATACTGTACCCACGTACAGGCAAACTGGCAATACAGCTAGTCCTACATTAGCACACAGCAATGTGACAATAAGTAAATATTATGACAAATTTAATCAAAACAAGGCTTAATTGATTAAATGAAATAAAAAATAATTTTAACTTCCATTAGGGCTCCCTGACAACTGTGAGTCTGCATCACATGATCTGCTGATTTACTCACACAAAGTAAATTTAGGTATTAGTGCTTGTCATGCGATATGCCTCTTTGATTTAATGAATATGTACAATACAGAAGAAGGCAGAAGCATGAATAATGGCCGGGTGAGACTGGGAGAAGCTTTTACCAAACACACTTACATGAACAAAATCTGTACAGTATGCACACATTTGCACAACAATGACCACTTACACCTTACATCCAACAACCTAAAATATTTAATTTAAGGGAGTCAGAAGTCCCATTTCGTTTATACAAATAAAGCAAAGATCTTATCGAGCTATCGATGTTAGACCAATGCTTACAAACCTCTTTAATTTACAATGTGGAAGGTGCTTGATACCATCTGACCAGAAACTAACAGCTTGGCCCTGCCTCACGGTTCTCACCACTTTAGGTGAGATTGATTGGAACTGATTCTTGTTTTAGCCTATTCTAAAGATTCAGTGTCTTTACT
The DNA here is from genome assembly GCA_037974645.1 of Hollardia meadi. Classification (NCBI taxonomy): domain Eukaryota; kingdom Metazoa; phylum Chordata; class Actinopteri; order Tetraodontiformes; family Triacanthodidae; genus Hollardia; species Hollardia meadi. The sequence continues at coordinate 3,332 of JBBPCS010014686.1, read as the reverse complement.
CACAACACCTAACACACACAGTGATCCTCTCAAGCACAAACATCAATACAGACACACACTGCTAAATTGATCACTCGCAACAGATAGATTTTTGTTGTTGTTGCCGTTTCATTTCTCTGGCGTCCTCCACCCCTTTCATTCCTTTGCCTCTACATTCAACCTCTCTCTCCATCCACCTTCTCTCCCCGTCTTTTGTTCCTCACCACAGGACATTATGAGCTGCCGGCTCTCACACCTGGTAACTACGGAAACAGCTTCTTATTAGACTACTGGAGGCCCATCGCGAGACTTCCTCATAATAATCAGGTGTGTGCACACGCACGGGCAAGCGCAGGTGCACACGCTCATTCAATAAAGCCCATCTTCGCACTTTCCTTCACTCATTTAGTGCATTATCTCCCTCAAGCACTTGCCCACACATACAGTTACAAAAGGCTGCAGACCTCGAGTCCAGCGTTACTCTTAATCATTCACTCAACATGCCTCTTCGCCCACACAAACATACCAGGCAGTGGGCTATTTATCAATACAAATGAGTGCAGAGAAATGTAATAAAAAGGTAAATTAAGTGACAATACATCCATTTAGCAGCAATTAGTGGTGTGAACGACAGCCAACCAAACGGCAATTCAGGTAGCCACTAAAGGTTGTTCACCTTTAGTGGCTACCTGAATTGCCGTTTTCAACACAAAAGACAGGATTTCATGACTATTTGGGAAATGTTCGCGCCATATAAATGCATCAGCATGTTGAATGAGTCTTGCCATGACATTTAGCCTGATCTCGTCTTTTTGTCTCTCTGCAACTCTTTTTCCTCCTCCTACTGCATCCTTGATATCACTAATGCTGTTTAGAAACAATTAATATTTTTGAACTGGAGAGAGGCATTAAGGGCAACTGGTAGCTTTGTTAATGAATTAGCTGCCTCACTTCTGTTCTGTTTTCAATCTATCCCCTCCATCTCTTTTATTTCCACTGCTACCTTTATTTCAGTCGACGCTCCGTCCATCTCGGCTTCTTTTTAACAGAGCTCATGTTTTTTCATTAGGTCTGGAGTGGTGCGAGAGAAAAAGAACTAAGAGAAGGACTGATTGGGTCTGCGGGGACGCTCGTGCATAAGTGTGTAAGTGTGTGTGTGTGTGTGATAATGTAAAGAGGGTACATGTGCTGACTTAATCAGGCAGAGTGGAAAGCATTAGATGCCACTGATCCCAGACCAGAGAGAGGAAAGGGGAGGCGATGCGATTGAGGCAAACATATGGTACGGCAAAAAAGGAGAATAGAAAGAGAACAGAGAGGTAAGGGAGTACAAGAGAAATAAGGAAAGATAGAAGTCAAACAGAATGGTAGAAAGAGAGAAGCGTAAAAATAGAGGAAGAGTTGACCATGGAGTGGAAAGGAGAAAGAGATAGTCAAATGAAAAAAAGATAATGACACATGAGACATGAGTCTCTCTTCATCCAGACAATTTGCAGTTATCCACACACAGCTCAACAAGCCTCCTTTGCCTTAGCTTCATCTCTCCAATTTTTCCTGACATGGTCACCAGCAGAAACAGGTCTGAGGGAGGTTTTTTTCTTCTGGCAAACCCTGAGCAATTAGTCTGACCAGAGATGTAAAAATACACAAGATTCAGTCTAACAAGCCTCAACTGCAGGGCTCTGACCAACACCTCAAAGTCCTGCGAGCAATTACCCGCACAAGGGCTGCACCAGGAATCAGACACGGCTAATTCATGTAGACACATTACATAGTTGAACAACAGAGGACTGAAGTGCTTGGTGTCTATCGTCACTAAAAGTATACTTTCAAAGCTGAGTGAAAGGATCTTGGTGGGAACCTGACTATATATGGATATAATTGGTCGATTCTGCAGAAAGTTATCCTGCTGCTAAGGATGGGCAATATGGCAGACAATCTAAAACAACAATCATTTGATTATTTTATTCTTTACAACCTTTTCATTTCCTAACTACATGGCTCTGTATCCAGAGATGTTAGCTAATCAGACTGCATTAGCTGCATGGCGATTCAGATTGATCACGTACAGTTGTGACGTTTCAAGACTGTGCATCATGACCTGATGAAGACAATGTTGTGATTTAAAGCTTTATGCAATTTATGTATTGTTTTATTGTTATTTTGGGAAATCCACTTCATGCTTTCTTTCCAAAATTTAAGATTAATTATAAAACTGTCATTAGCGAAGCATTAAAATGGAAGCAAGAGGAAAAACCTAGCATGGCCCTGTCCAAAGGCAAAATGCCACTTTTAAAGCTTGCAAAACAAATGTCCTTTGGTAAGCTAGCTCTGGCTTCATATTAAGCCTACAGAAAGGTATATAGATATGGTATGAGTGGTATTGATCTACTTCTCAGTAATAAAGCTAATAAGTGAATTTTCCAAAAATGTTGAACTTTTCCTTTAAGATGATGAGACCTCGTCGTTTAGAACTAAATAGACGTATTGCCGTTAAGTTTTCTGGAATTAGCGATGAAATATGAAAGCAAACAGTTAATTAACTGGGAAGTTATAACAGATGTTTTGCCCTATTTTTATGAGATTTTAAAGACAAAATTATTTAGCAATTAATAAAGAAAATATGTTATTTTTATAGATTGATTGAATATGGATTGGCATAGAGCTTTGGTGGTGGTTTCCAATTTTGAACAATTTGACCCAGAGACTGCAGAGGAGGAATCCATCCAAATGTTAAACCTCATATTCAGAAGGAGTTATCTTTCAGGAGTAGTATGAGGACCTGGACCCAAATAAGCATAATGTTTTCAAACGTGTCTGCACTGTCCAAGTTATTTTGTGTCTCCATTTTTGTTTTTATTCATTTCTTCTTCAGGGCTTCTCCTCTCTCTTACATTAGTATTCATTTCTTCTTCAGGGCTTCTCCTCTCTCTTACATTTAGTTTTCCCTCATACACACATGTGGGAGGAATGACTGCTTGAGTAAATATGATCTAATTCCCAACAGTGACTGCCTGTTTCCTCTCTGATCTGGGGTCCATTGTTACTGGTCATCAGTTAAACCTCTGTGGGCTTTGATGAAACCACAATAGACCAGAGACTTCCTGGTACCAAGGGAGCAGTGTGAGAGCTGGGGGAACCAGAGGGATCTGATTTGATCAGAAAACATGTGCTTGCTTGAAATCTACCAACACAGTTGTGGCACAGTTGTTAACTTCAGTGAGGTTGTTTTGTCAGTTGCCAGTGAGCTTTAACAAACCTAATCTTAAGGAACTGCCTGTTTGTGTGTGTGTGTGTGTGTGTGTGTGTGTGTGTGTGTGTGTGTGTGTGTGTGTGTGTGTGTGTGTGTGTGT
>JBBPCS010014672.1:2118-27952 GCA_037974645.1 Hollardia meadi | reverse complement strand
TAATCTGTACTCAATGTCCACAGGAAAATAAGGAATTTCAAAGGTGTCTGGCCATGGAGTCCGAGTAAGAGATGACCGAATTTCAGGGGAGGAAAAATAGATGATCTCTGTGTCAGCTGTGCTTGGTGTGGGTGTTGGCACCAGGGCAATTATCTTTAGGGTGGATTTGTCAGGCAAGTCAACAATGTCAGTGAGGTTGACGAGGGCATTGTTAAAATCGGGATCCTCACACTGAAGGGAGAACTTATACTGAAGACCCAGCTTCTCCTCAAGCTGTTCAACAAGTGAGTCAAGTGTCTGTGGTTTCCCATGGAGTGTAATTTTCCTGATGTCATTGTCATGTACAATTATCCTTAGTGTGGTCCTTATCTCCATTGTATGTTGTGACTCTACAATGGATACAAAAAATGCAGTTCAGTTACTTCATGACACTTGACATCCAAATCTCCAGTATCCAATCAGCACAAAATATAATGTCTAAGGGTAACAAATATTCTGCCCCTAATTCTGTAGGCTGCCAGAGGAAACGGGTCATTCAGATCATGTTGACTGACAGTGATGACACATGACTGCATAGCTCATAAGAACGCAGATGCTCATTATAACATGATGTCAGATGTTTGCACACAAACAAAACATCACTGTTAATGACAAGGACTGTGTGAATTTGCCTAAAATCAGGTAGACATGAACAAGCACCAACAGACACGATCATATCTGGACTGTATTTGATGCTATCAATGCTCACAGATGATGCGACAAGGACAGTGTTCTGAGCAGCATACCTCTGTTTCAGCAAGTTCTGAATATTCTCAGGGAAAGATGAAACCAAAGTAACTATCACCTTGTCCATTTGGATGGATGGCTTGAAAAATGAGGAGGAGTCTACATTGTATTACATTGACAGCCAGAGTTTGTGGGAAGTTTTTTTGTGTTGTGAATGACTTGTTTGAAGAATTTATGCTTTCCTTCAAAGCGCATTGTCCACATATCTCTGAGCGGACCATACATCCTCATCAGCTGTGGATAATGTTCGACAAAGTGGTGCTTGGGGCGCAATGTGAAATGAGGGAATACTGTTAAAAGTAAACCTCGGTGCTCTGAGATCTTGGCATCAAGAAAATCAAGAGAATCTTCTTTTACACTAAATGACATTGTCAGTTCTAGGATGTCCTTCAAAAGCATTAAAATTTCCCATGTTTGATCATTCTCTGGGAGATCAAAGCCAATCATAAGTGGGAGAAGTCTTGTGAGTGCCCAGTTTTCGTGGCCGTTACCGTCAATGGTACCTCTAGAGGCAAATGTGGCTGGGATGGGCTGAGGCTGATCAGTTCTGTCTGTGAATTTGTAAGGAAAATGTTTGATGGCTTTGTTCAAGGAGTCAAGGGAGATGTACTTCTTGGAGATCAAATCCTTAATGCACAAGGACATCTCAATGGGGATGATACCCTCCAAGAGGTCATGCATTATGTCAGGTGGAAACCCAGTGACAGTGTGGAAATGTTCCAAATTGTCTCTTAAAACACAAGGACCTTTCACACCATACTCTTTTACCAAATTCGGATCCTGTAAAACTTCAGGTACTTGCCGGTCATCATTCTGGCTGGTTCTGCGCTCAAATGCTCCTGTCCGGACCTCTTTCTGCTGAATGTCTCTCCTCTCTGCCATGCAAACTCGACAAGGGTGCTGCACCATGAAACTCTCCTGGAAACCAGCCAAAGAATGAACACCAAGGTTATCAGCAGACACATAGAGCACAGTTCCTTTCACACACTCGCCTAACTGCTCAGCATAGACACCTTGTTTTTCAAGAGTTACCAGGTCTTGAAGAAGTGGGCGAAGGACATCTGCATAGCCATACTGTTTGACTGCACTATCTTTGCATAAAATTGCTAGCTGAATAGAGTGAAGAGAGGAGCGATGTTTTGAGGGAAGATTGGCGAGAACCCAATAGATACTGCACAGTTTGTGTTTCTTCTTTGAAGTGCCCAGAGGATTGCAATCTCAAAGTCATCATTGTAAAGGCCAAGCACAATCTTTAAGGTCTCAGTCTTAAAGAAATCATTCCCACGATAGTGAGTGCCATCTCTGTAAGTGTTGAATCCATCAATGCTGTCATCATGACTGAGAATTTTATCTAGAACATCAGCTCTGTTTAGCAATTTTTGTAATATTTTCAGAATTGGCACATAAGTGAGTGACTGTGATTCTTTGTCAAGCTTGTATTCAACTCGCATGACCATTGGAAATTCCTTCTGAAAATATGATGCTCTTTTACTGGCTGTAGAGAGTGACTTTCCAGCATCAGTCATTTTCAAGAACAGGTTATTCTCTTTGACAGCATTCACAATCTCATTCACAACTGAATCATTGTCACTGACACCATGTTCATTCAGAATTTGCTGAATGGCATTACGCAAAAGGGGCTCTGAGAGAAGAGAAGGGCTTCTGATTCAGTTGTTGGATTAGCTCCTGTACTGCCATGTCAGATATATGCAAGACTGCCTGTAGTTTAAGAAAGAACGAGGCAAAATTATGCTCCAGTTGATGCTGTCTGACTGGGAGGCCCATGTTCTTTACATTTATGAGCATTAAATGTTGAGTAGACATTGCTCTCAAAAGTACAGTTTTTATATGGACACTTCACCGTTTCCTGTTTTTTAAGATGTTGGCGCAAATGGGAGAAAAAATGGGTTCTGTGCAGGGTTCTTGAAAATTGCAAGGAGAAAAATGGAATATCACAGGGATTTCTTCAGCTCCACTCATCTGCCCGTCATGTACTTCATGTGAGTGATTTCTTGTTAAATACACTTTGAGGGCATTAAATGACTTGAATGAACACAGACAACCCGTGTGGAGGCATGGAATTGGAGTAGTTCTGGAGTAGCTTCCATGTTTTAAGCAGTAGTGCTTGAATAGTTGAGCCCTCTTTTCGGAAGAAAACAAGCAATACTTACACTTCCAATGCATTGCTAGGTTTCTGTCTCCAAAGATCAAAACCTACAAAAGAAACAACAAAAGCAAGCGGTTAAACTGTAATTAACTCATAGTCAAGATGCATGTGTAAAGCTAGCTTGCTTGTTTTTCTACCCCTCTACAGTATTTATAGGCTAATATGATCAGAAATACTTGTCCCAGCTAGCCACGCTATAAATTTTCTCTCTCTTTTATTCGTAAGTTTTTGTTTTCTCCCGTTTTCCCATTATCTGTAAGGACCATCAAAACCATAGAGATATAACACTAGAGGGGACATGTCATACAGAATTCCCATTCTGGACCATGTGGCAGTCATATTACCTAGGTACACTTACACTTCTCAGCTGACTGTCATTGGAATCAATGGTGAAAGCGGCTTATGCTGCCATTATAATGCTAATATTTTTTTATTGAGACATCACTACTACTTTTTATTTAGCTCACTGTATGCAAGACAACTGCGACTGTCTAAAATGGTACCAAACATGAGCATTTTTGTAGATAAAAATAGTTAAACTACGTGAAGTAATTATGTTTTCATTTATAAAGAATATCTTCTGGAAGTATTTTAATGGTGCATCTACTTTACAGAAACTATGAATCCTGTATTAAGAGTAGCTATATGAGAATCTGCTTATTTTTACTGTAAAACCCCCAAATGATCTGTTGTTGTAGTGATAGACAGATGTTGGCAGCAATTAAATATCACTGAAACACATCTATTACACCCAGATAAAATATGATGTTACAAGAAAAGGCAAATGTAATGCCATTAAGTGCAGGTAATAATGGACAAGTTTTTTTTTTGCAGATTACAACCCATAAATAAATAATTGATATAGATGTCATCATGTAAACAAGTAGGCTATTACTGAAAACAATCATCTCGACACTTGACTCAACTTCCACAGTAGCCTAGGTTATACCTCTATGGTCGAAACTCCGTCAGTGATATGATCCGTCAGATGAAATATGATACGTTCGATTTACGCCGCTTTTCCACCGCATAGTACCTCGACTCGACTTTTTGGGTTTTCTACTGGGCAAGTACAAGGTACAATAAACTTGGTACATATGTTTCATTGAACTAACATATTCGTTTTTATGTTCCTCGTACGACAATGACGGACGTTAAAATTGGGTGACAATACAGATGCAGTGGGGGTTAGCATGATCTGTAACGTTGTAATACACAATTCACTGAAGTTAACGTCGTTAGCAAGCTAGCTAACCTGATGTGCTAACAAGCTGTGAAGCTTTCCATTAAAACAGGTTGGGAAAGATTTGATGGGGTAACGTGAGGAAGAATTTAGCACGATACACTTCAACTTTGATTTGGCAAGGTGACGTTACTTTAGCAACTAGTTACCCAACATTAAGTTAGTTAAACATAATTACGTTGGCAGCAATGAGGCATATACATCAATGGGCTTACCCAAATACTCTCAAAACCAGTAGTACTGCAGAGCGGAGAAGTGGAGGACTGGAGAAGTATTGTGGCAGAAAAGACACATAGCAGGTATCTTGGCTCTGATTGGCTAAATGACCGCTATCCCTCATCAAAAATGCTCTATTGAGGACAAGATCGTGACCCGACCACAACTTTCTGAACCGTCTTTTGTCTCACTCCAGTCTCTGGAAATTGTGCTAGTCACTTGCTGGCAAAATAAATACCGACTCATAACACGGTTAATTCACCGTCTATCATGTGTGTGTGTGTGACGGTAAGAGCTGAGAACTGAATTTGCTAATGTTATATGCTTGCCGAATTGAAGAGTGGCCCTGAAAGATCGACACAATTGCTTTTGCAACCGTTAATAAGCATGCTGCGTTTGCTGAAACTCAAGTTATCCTTTAATTTACACTTAGTTTTACAAAAGTGCATGTGAAGGGCTAACGCTAGTTAGCTTTAGCTTTCACAGGCTAGCCTTTACAAGAACTCACCTTTCTTTTGGCTAGAGTCTCTGACTTGGCTAAATTGATAAAGTTAACCTCCAAACCCTGACTAACGGATAAAGAATATGGCAAAAGAGCGGCTAAGTTTGCTAAATAGATAGCCAGTGAAAGTTAACATTTTGATACGTCGCTGCAACTTACCTTCGCATGACTTCCGGCTTTCTGCTTTCTTCGCGCTAAATTCCATTCATCCTTGAACCTCCCTCAAATCACGTGCTCAGTGGGCAACTGCGCATGTGTAATCGTCGAGTGCTGCCGGGTTCTGTCGAGTTTCTCTGGGTTTTGCGGATGGTTCCTCCTCACTAATACTTTTAAATAAAGGTTACTTAAAGCTGATGAGTTTAATTACTTTCCTCACCAGAAAGTTGTCTTAACTAAGTTTAAATTAGGAGAGTCAACAAAGTAAGCAGAAATTAGCTAAGGTCACTATTACTAAGTAAGGGTTACAACATTTTACAGTGCACTGGTGCTTTGGGGTCTCCAAATGATCTTTTTTTGGGAAAACCCTTAGAAATACCTGTAGAAAAATATTAATTCATATTATCTGACAATATTAAATTTGAACTTGGACAAGGTAAGGGTAAATGATGAGGTCCCATTGTGTTTTCCAGAAAAAAAACAAAAACAGACCTTTCAATAGTTTTTCTACTCCCCAAATAGTTCAAAAACAGCCCTCATTTTGTGCAGCGTGGTCATACCAAGTGGAGTGTGGATAACACACAAGCATCTTAAGTAATTTTGTGTGTAATTAAAATGCATTTTTTGCTTTTTGCGTGTCATTTGAAGTGGTACTCATTAAGTTTTTCTATATGCCGTTCCCGTGTCTGACTTCCTCTCTGGCTCGATCTGCTCTGTGCAACTTGATGCAACTTCCGTCACAAGATCACATTTTTGGGTAGGACTGGAATAGGTGTTTAAGGCTAATTTTACATGCATTCAAACAACAGTGTCCAGAGAGATGAAACAATAAACAATTTGAAAAGTGAAGAAATTATAGACGAAATTCTACCCTTTAATGGTGAACTGTAATGAAATCTAAATAAAATGTTTTTAAAAAATGTTCTCTCTCTTACTGCCTACAACAGCAGTTGCCTCTGGAGGAGCCAGCATCCAAGTCCCATAAAAGTGTCTGGTAGTAACAGTCTGCCTCATGTTGGAAAGATTTAACTGTGTTGATCTCCTCAAAGGCAGTATCTTAATGAGAGTATAGCTTCTTATGCACCGGCTAAAAAAGAAAAGCAAGAAATCCAATGTCACATTCCAATCTTTGGCAGCATTACATTTGCTAAAAATTACCTGCAGCAGCAGTTGTTTTTAAGGTTGCCACAGAATTTGACTGTCTTTCCTACACTCCGCTGCATGGCAAAGGATTGCTTCAGTATAGAGATAAAAATCACACCATAATCGCTGTGCATCATTACCTCGTCCCCGAGAAATGTAAATCCTTATCTCCCCGACAGCAGCAGAATCAATAAAAACACAGTTTATCAAAAGAAGACATGGCAAAGTTTTTATAGATAGCTCCTGTGGGAAGGTGATGAATCAGTGAAAAACCCAACCCAACAACCCAGTTGTAATCTTCTGGCAGCTGCTCATGTCGACTTTTTAAAAGACACAATCTCTTTTGTCTGTGGGAGAAGAAGTGATCTGAGGACAAATACAGGAGAGAAAACTCAGGAGTTTCATTGTCAAATCACATCTTTTGGAAAAGCAGACGCTTGTCCTGTTCATGAGGAGGCACTTTAAGGAAACTCCTGTACATTTTGTCCTTTCTTCCTTTTTCCTTCCTTTCAATTGCGGGACTGATTTGGGGTCTAATAAACAGTTGCTGATGGCTAAATAGTTACAGGTGTAACATTACCCTCCTTAGCCTAGCCTATTATACACCATAGTGTGCCCACCCTTGCTGCCAGTGTTGTAGTTAGATCCAAAATGGCCATATTATAATTTCAGATCATCACTCAACATTGTTTCGGAGTGTGAGGAGCCGGCATGTTGCACTGTAGTTAGTAGTTAGTAGTGGTCAGTAATCCACGTTCCTGCTGAACTGAACGTATGGCAACGACAGTTTCTGTGGTTTTGGTTGATATATATATATGTGATTGGTCTGTAATATGTTTGTTTTGTTTGTTTATAGAAGAAGTAACCATGATTAATCTTTCTCCCGTGTGCAATTCTTGCAATCTCAGTCTACATTATTGTTCACTTTGGAGGATTGTTATTAATTGCCACAAAATTCCAGATATCATTACGATTTTTAAGGTGTTAACAGTTTTCATTAACGTTGAAAATAAAACTAAACTTTTCTTTCTTTTACCAAATTTAAAAACTGGGAGAGATCATCAAAATTTGGTATGACTTGACTCGACTTGCTTGACTTACAGCACAGTAACTTGGGACTTGCTTGACACTTGGAGGTTACGACTTGAGACTTACTTGTGACTTGCACACGTGTGACTTACTCCCACCTCTGTTCAAAGGGTTAAAGGGTCAATCCACACAAATTATACAAAAAAGATAAACATATATAAATCTAAATTCATAAACACAAAATTGTTTCTGATGCACTATATCAACAGTCATAAAACATTATAGATGTGACTCATTTTACTATTAGTTCAAGGGTCTGTAGTAAGCAGAGGTTGACTTATTTTCAAAGGCCTGTATAATACCAATAGTTTTGAGCAGGACAAAGGCGATAGCCAATTAATCGGCAGATATCAACCCTTGTGAAAAAAAATTTGATTAATTTCTTTGACTTTATTGAAAACTGGATAACTTGTTCAACTGAACATATAAGTCAAAGTAAAAAGTACCTAAACAAATAATTATGGAACACTAAACATCAATCTCCAAGTAATAAATGCAAATATATGAATCCGTAACTAAACATCCAACTCAAAGTAATCAATAAATCTGGAGCTTTTTAAAAAAAAAAAAAAGTATTATTTTCCCTCAAAGTCAGTAACTCCAGTTGAGAAGTTGACTGGTGGAGGTTGCACAGCCATCGGCCACTATCAGAACCGAGTTCCGCCTATACCGATTGTAAAAGTTCACAAAAATTCACATCTGTAATGTTTTATGACTGTTGATATAGTGCATCAGACTGCATCATGTGTGTAGTCATAAAGCATTATAAATGCATTGTATTTCCCCGTCTCCCCCTTCTGGCAGTGAGCCATAGGCTCCGACATACTTCTAGTTGCCGTAGCCTGTAGCCCATACTGTAGCCTACTCCATCGCTACAGTTGCTGCCCCCTTCAGCTCTGGAAAATCAATCTCGCTCCAGCCAGTGCGGGAAAGTCGCCCCAAACACTGGTTTAAAAACTCTGCTATATTGCAAAATACATTTATATGGTGGGGATCAGCTTCATTCGCATTGTGTGAACTCTGTTGGCAAGGGCTTAGAGGTCACAAATGTTTGTTTATATGAAAAAAGTCACATACTTCAAGTTTAGGTGCCTAGAAATTAAGGCACATAAAACCATGATGTGACCGGTCTTGATGTGTGCTTGCATGGATCAGTAGCCCTACGCTACTGAGAGACAGTTCATATCACAAAAATAACAGCATAGGTTGTTTCTACAAGAACTCCAAACAATCCAAGAACCTACCCTGCCTGTAAAAAAAAAAATTGGTTTACCTCACTGAAGGAAAGACTAAAATTATTTTTGTTATAATGCTGCGAAACCTCTGGACCCCACTGTGGAATATGTCCTTCCCGCTCTGAGGCATAACAACAGTCAACAATAGTTCCTTTGACGTGTGACAGTAATTGTTCTGAGTAATTCAACTTTTAGAAATGACCAGGATCTTTACCTCACCTTTAACCATGCTGACAAACAAGGAAAGCACCAACAAATGCCCGAAGATTTTGTCATGACTGATGTAGGTCGTTTTGGACGACATGTCGTCCTGTTAATGTATTGCACATTAGATTTTAATTGGTAGCTGCTGATTATATCCGACCAAGAATGAGAAGATCAAACAAGTGCTTTGCTCATTCAGGCACTTTTAAATGTTTATTATTTTAATGAGCACTGACAGCGTTTAGTCAACCAGTTACTCAGCCGCTGGTTTTTTAAAGGCTCCTTTTATCTTGCAAATCACTACGTTGGTCGTTGTGGATTTCTAAGTCATGTTAGAGCCAGACTCTTAATTTATTTCCACACATCTCTCCGCTTCTTTACCTTCTCCATTATCAGCTCCCTCGCTCTGACTTCAAAGTCTCTGTATAACAGGGTCCCTGACCTTGAGCGGTGCCAATAACAACCCTTTGAAATTAAAACTTGAAAGATCAAACATTCCCGGCTCTCTCTTTTACACCCACTACTGCTGCACGGACACGCAACTGTCATCCACTCTGCTGTCAATCAGCAGCGTGCAGAGGCTGCTGCCTTCAGCTTCACCAGGATGTAGAGCCGCCCCTCAGATACATACACAGAAAGTGTCTCAAGGTTCGTCACAGTGGACGGAGCTGCTGGTACCAACACGTCAAGGCAGCGACCTTGTGATGTTTGGCTGTGGCTCAGAGCAAAAAATCCTTGCAGATAATGGTTTGGGTCAAAATATGTGCGCTAGTTACATAAAAGTTACATTATGTACATGACATAAGTTACTTAAAATAACTCACCGTTGGCTTTTGGCTTCACATATGACACAAAGAGTGGTGTTCTGGGGTAAAGTCTGGGTTTGTTTGACTCGCCCACCCACCCAGACCTCCTCCCTCTGTGGACTTGGTCACTCTTATGTCACCTGAATTTTGTTTTTTGTGAAGATGAAACGCTGTTTTTCAAAGGCTGAAAACCCGACATTAAAAGAATTTACCTGTGATGCTCTCGAAAAGAACCAACTTGTCACTGTTTCACTTCCTCTTTCACTGCAGATTATAACACCTCGACCTTTAGCATCCACATATCTCTATAACTAGAAATGCTCCAGCGTGTCAAATTAAATCTAAAAAATGGTGAATTTGGAACATGATTATACCTTTTGAAACCTACCTATTGATAATTATCCAATTATTATACACTTTTGCATGACTTCAAGAAGAAGTGGAAAACAGTTTTAATTTATGAATGTACTAACAGTAGGGCGTGTGAAGTGAGAAAAGATCTAACCCTGATGTCTTTCTACATACAGTACGTCAGCCCAAAAGCCTTCTAATTTCCTAATATATAAGAGTACAATTGGCCTCAGCACATAGGCTGGTTGTCCACTGGCATTGAGCCACTTAGAACATGTGACAGAATAAAGAAAAAAACCCATCATGAGCTCAGTTTACTCATTTGTTAGGTATTCCCTCTGTGCAGTTTTGTTTCAGTGCATTAACGTTGGCAGCCAGCATCAAAGACACATCCTCGAGGCTCGAACTTTGACTCCCTCCAGCTACAGGAGCTAAACTTGGGGAGGATGAGTCAGCATACACAACAATTTTCGAGCCATCACACCTTATTAGTCATCTAAATTGGTCGTGGTATTTTGCATTTTGCTGCATCATGCAGTAACCTGCTTCAGGAAACACCACCTGTGTAACAGCGAGACCTGCTGTTCTGCTCTGCTCTTCTGACATTTTCACTTTGAGTTATTTTGACCTCATCAGACGCGTGTCACATCAATGTCTTGACCATCCACGCAGCAGCTTAATACCACTGAGAGGTTTTACAGGTTTTACAATGTTAACAGTGCAATAGTGAAGATGAAAATCAACCATCGCACACTGAAATGACTTTCCTTAGATTTTCAATAAGAGCGAACAACGCGTTTGGCCTGTGGCTTCTTCAGGTTCAACTTTTGTGTCTGAATATTGCACAGCATCTACACAAGTCAAACAGATTATAAACAAAATTAAAAAATTCTAGAATGTGACCCAAGTCTTAATCACTTATCCTCCAGACCTGGTTTTTGTTTCAAGAGAGGAAGAAATTTGAGAGATATTGTTGTCAATTCTATGTATAAAGAGCCTACACAAACTAATTGGCTTTCTCAACAAGTGTATGGCAATTACAGATGTAGTAATTGTGCACACTGTTCAAATACACTTGATACCAAGACATTTAACCACCCCCACTCAGGAAAGAAATATAAGATAAAAGAATTCATTAATTCCCTTTCCACTCATGTAATCTATATCTCGAAATGCCCATGTGGCTTAATGTATGTAGGCCACATGAAACGCAATCTTTGATTGAGGATTGATGAGCATAAGGCTGCTATTAGAAATGGTAACCTGGACTATGCCATTGCTAGACACTACAAAGAGAAAAATCATTGGTCAGCCACTTCCCTCAAATTTATTGCCATTGGAAAAGAGAGAACTAATCCAAGAGGAGGTAATTTAATTAATTGAACTAGCTCTTGAGGAGGGAGGCATTTTGCATTTATGAATTGAAAATAATTGAACCTTATGGACTTAATGAAACACAGGATTTAAGTTGTTTTCTGTGACATATAAATACTGACTTTTGTCTCTCTCCATAGGTAACGAAGAGAGCCACTAGAAAAATTAGAAAAGGAAATTAGCTCTTGACAACATGTATGTTAGCATTCCATATATGCATACCACAATATCTCAGGGAGTACTGACCATGTTTCATTTTATAAAATGGAAGGTAAATATGATCAACCTGTCTAGCATTATATGAACGACCGTCACTGAATGATGATGGTAAAAAAAAAACAAAAGGCAAGAAAACATATTTGCATATGAACACACATATCTGATACATATTTATGTCATACACTGGAAGGATGTTCAATTTTCTGAACAGGGGGGCAGAGACCACATTAGAGTGCTAACTACCTTGTCACATGGTCTCTAATCAAAGGGTCTGCTTTAGAGGTCTTCACTGTAGGAAGAATATTATATATGTGTATTGCCGCTCGTTAATTGGTGGAGCGTTGTGCCGCTCTCAGCGTTGGTGCGCTCTACTTGGGCCTGTTAAAAAGGTCGACTGCATTTTAGATCAGGTCTAATTACCCTCTGGTCTGACTGTTCTAGGGACCCTTTCAGATTAGACCTCTTCTCTCTCCCTTTTTGAATGAATTTAATTGATTAATGTATGTACATTGGGTTTTTGTAGGTTTCCCATGGATCAATTGCGGATAGTTTCCGAAATTGTGGACTAGTGGAAACAAAATGTGCAACAGTGGGAATGCTTTGTTTGGAAAGAGAGGGGACTGTAAGCTTGGAGTTTATTGCTTCAGTGTACTTTATCCAATGATTTTGCAGTGAAGTATCATAATTTACCTCCGCCGCGTCATGATACATCATCATATTTTGCTGTGATGAGTTTGTGGTAAAGAAACTGCTCTCCGTGAAGACTGAACTGTAACCTCAATGGAAATTAATTTGTGACAAAAGTGTTTTTTTAGGAGTAACTTTGCTGAACAAGGATTCAAGGAAATGTTTTATAGAATTACTTATAAATGGTCTCCATCAATGAGTCATTCATGTATGTGTGTGCTTGTGTGTTTGAGCAGTGAGAGCTTTTGTAGCCAACAGTGCAGTGCAGCTCAGCAGGAGTTTTGCTGATAATGACAGCTCTCTTTTAGCCTAACAAGAGCTGCAGCCACTGTGACTTTAAACCTGCTTTTCAGGCTGGTGATACGGAGCCCTGACAAGCCTCTTTAAAACTGTAATCCTCTGCCTTAAGAGGCCAAACCAGTGGCAGCCATCATATCATTACAGAACTTCAGGACATGTTGATGTAGGTGCCACACAAGTCCCTCTTTTCATGTTGAATGGACTGTTTTAGGACATAACAAGTGAAAATGTCACAACCTAAGCTGTTTTAATGGACCTGTTACATAAAGGGTATTTGCAGCATAATGTGGTCCATGTAAGATGCTAATCCTTCATCTTCCTTTTAGTGACTTCACTGCTTTGTGGTTTCTGAAAGTAAATATGAGCAGTGTGGGTGGAATTCTGTCATCTTCTGTATCCAGGGTTGCTATTTGTCTGTCGTTAGCTGTCATACAAACCAGCCTGTTCTTCTTCTTTTGATTCTAACCAATTCAGGGATGTTACACGCACCATGACTAAGCATCATGGAGAAAAAAGACACCAAATGTTTCCTTGACATTTCTTTACCATTTCTTTTCGAATCAAGAGGTCAATCAATTCTGCATTCCTTGTAGAAGTGCTTGTAGAGATTGACGGATATATTGGTCAGCCAATATTGTAGGCCAACACTGACCTATATATATCGGTGTACATTGTATCAGTGTATATGTTGTCCGATATATTTGTTTTAGGTTATAATACAGAAAAATATTATTGGGGTATAAATGATAAATGATCTAACCATAAAGCATGGAATCTCTGTCTGTCTGTCTGTCCCAAGACTGTGCAGTGTGGAGTGGGAAGTCGTTTGGACACATTTAATAAACTTTGAATAAACTCAGAGTGCAGTGGGGGCTGTTTGATATAAACACTGTAACATCACAGCGGGACGGCGCTTCAGGGCTCTGACCGGCTGAGCAGGACAAAGACGCTCTCCGCTAAGCTACGGTAAGCCTTTGATACGCCATCTTGTCATGTAGAAAGCCACTCAAGCCATGTGCCCCTCACCCCCTCAGCAGCCTATTGGGAGAGCAGCATTTAAACTGCTAGTTTTGTCTGCATGTGTGTCTATGTATTTTGTCCTTGATCACTGCAGTTTATTAGCCCCTTATCTTCAGGCCTGTGTCACCTAAGTGCCAAGATAAATAAAGCAAACTAGCCAGAACACAGTGCAGAGTATTCATCCAGAGCTGCCGAAGTTGTGACCTTTTCAGCAGAGTCTCTCCACACGGCTCTGGCTTTTTAAGCTGGCTAATGATCCATAGAGGAGCCCTGTGGCTCAACCTCTGTAATTATACTCTCTGTTTCTCGAGCTCGCCCTATCACTCTCTGTCAGCCTTTTCTGTCTCTGTCACACATCCACACTTGTGCTACTTTTTTTCTTTTTTTTTTGGCTCTCGGATATGCTTCCCCTCGCTTCTCGTTTTTTTTCTGTTCCTCTCTCTGATCCACTGCTTGCTTTTATCCCTCTGTTTGTCTTTGTTTCCCTCTTTTTCACTCTCCTCTCATCCTCCCTCCCTCTGTCACTCTCTCTGTTTCCCTCCCTCCCTCATCCCTTCTGTCTCCTGCAGATTAATTATGCTCTAATATATGCACAGCTCTCCTCCCAGGGAACCGTCCTCCACATCTACCACCCCTACTCTTGGGTTGAATAATGGAGCCGCTTCATTCTCAGCACGGTGCAGCCCACATGGGTGGAGCAGCAGCCTCAAAGGAAGCACACTAGAATAGCTGACAATCTGTCTGTCAAGTTTGGGGCTACGGACAGAAAACATGGATATGTTTCTTTCTCTCTTCACTTGGATGGAAACAAAACTGCCCTCCAGAAAAACAACTATTTGTTTGTGGTAGGCCAAAAAAAGAGGACCTGTGGTGGACGTGAATTATTATTTTGACTGTCTGGAAGAAAGGTAAGTGCAGCAGCCCTTGGCATCAACAACCACAGAGTCTCTAAAGGGTGCAATCATTGTATTCTTCTCACATCATTATGAGCAGCAAGACCAGCATCTCTTCTACCACCATGAAAACTAACAATGAACATTAGCCTTTGATTTAACACAAAGTTCTTAACAAATCCTCAAATTTTTAGACTTCTGTACTGCTGGCTTAATGGACATGTCTTTCAGTTAAAACTAGCACACAGAAGTTGCAAAAATAAAACACAAGGAAGTTCACAAATAGTTCCCGGTGACCTAAAATTAGCATGTAAATAGAAAATGGTAGTGGGCTGAAGGTGGAGCCCTGAGGTACCTCATGAGTCATTACTGCCCTGGATGGTGTGGCTCCAGGCTTGTCCCTAAGGTAACGTAAGGTCTCAGTTCCTTTCCTCTTCTCCCTGGCTCCCTGTCAAATTCAGAATTCACCTCAAAGTTCTTGATCACTTTTAGAGCTCTGCACAGTCAGACACCGGTATCCATTATATCAGGGTGTGTTGGCTCTTTCTCGCTCCAGGCTTAAAACCGGAGGACTTTTTGGGTTGTGGTTCCTAAACTGTGGAACTCTTATCTTGTCAACACCTTTAAAAGGCAGCTCATGAGGCAACTGTTTAGACTTGTCTTTGTGTCATTAGAATTTTATTCTATTTTAAGGTGCTTTTACTTGTCTTAAGTCAGTATATTATATCTATTATCTCTAACTTACTCATTTCCTTATTTGTCAATGTCCAATGCTAAAAGTGCTATGCAGAAGACGTCAGGAAAAGTTTTGCCTTATGCAACACCACTGCCATCTTGGTTGACTCTGCCACACATCAACCTGTTCATTCAAACTGAGGGAGAAAACAGCTTATATTGACAAAAACTAAGTATGACTAAAGACATGAAAGTAGAATTACTTTTTAATAAGAGTTCCCTTCACAAATTCAGTACTTTTGATAAACTTGGTTAAAACAGCATTGTTTATGTGTTACCTCTGAACACCTGGGACACAGCATCAGACAGACAGCCACTTCAAAGTTGGGAATGCAAATCCGACATTATTATTCACCTGTCTGGAATTCTTCACTCGCCTCTGTTCTCTTTTGGGGTTTGTGGCCTAAACTGAACTGCATGCCAGCACCTGCCCCCCACCGCCGTCAGCAGCATCTATAGCATCTGCAGCAACACCCAACACAGCTTCAGCTTAAGGTGCTCCTTTCTGCCAAACACCATCAGTCACAACAGCCTCAGTCAGCTGGCAGGGGGGCCTGTTTAGATGACACCCAGATATCCTGTAGGTCACTGCAGTCAGAGTTATACATATTTTTTTTAAAACTGATTTTAACTGTATTTTATATTTCCGAATATAAAGAAGTTATAGTCTTTGTTTATGAATGAGGTTTGCTGCCGTTTTCTCTGTTTCTCCGTTTCTCTCTGATCTATTATTACTCAAAGGACTTTGGCTGATCTGCAGCGTAGTGGAGTGGAGTGGAGACTTTTGAACTCTTCGTGCCACCACAGCACCCTGTTTAATAGGCTATAAAAAATCAGTCTTTATGGTATTTTCCTAATCCAACATTAATTTGGATTCTGACAAACAAATTATACAGGTACATTAGACCCTGCATCAGAGAAGGTATTAATGGTCAGTGGGTAATTTATGTTTTCAGCTCAGCTTCTTAACCATGTGTGTTAGAGTTTTTACCTCCTGTAGTTATCGCGAAGGTTCTCACTTTGTCCACAAATGGTTAAACAGATTAAAACTACCCTTATGTAGCAATAAGTCTTGGGTCTAAGGGCACGATCACACATAAGCAAACACAGGCGAGTGACCATCAGGGATCCTAATAAACAAATAAACGTGAAGCCAAGAACAAATTTTCTTTGCCACTAGAAGAAAATGCTTTATTCGCTTCTTCGCTCGCATAGAATGGAAGTGAACAGGAGTGACTCTTCACCAAAGTAAATTTCACACATGTGACCATGCCCAAACACGCTGTCAGTTCATACAAAATGTAGTTAGGCAGTATAAACAAAATGTTGGTGTGTATTCAATCAGATATTTTACACATTTCCAGCCATCAGCACAGTGCTGAGACATTACTGTATCTCAAATCTGAAAGAACTATGGTTGTCACGAAAGTGTTGAGAAAAGTTCTAGTCAGTTTCAAATTCCAAATTCCTAAATGTATACATACACACCCCTTTTTCCTGTACGCCCTATCACTTGTTCACATTCCTTCCAGTGTCCTGATTCTCCCTCTCCATGTCCTCTTTTCTTTTCATCCAGCTGTGAGATTTCCTTTCTTGAGTTTTCCTTCTGGTGTTTTGCATTTTTTGAATTCAACCCTTATTTCTTAGGTGAAAGCAGCTTGAGCTGCATGCTCTTTTCCATCCAGAATATATTTTTAGGCTATGGGTCCACGTGACTGCAGTTATAAGTTAGCCTATATACATACACATGGGCGTAATTTATGGTAGGACAGTGGGGATATGTCACCACTTTTATGATGACCTAAAATTGTCCCCACCAGAATTTACATATTGCAGTGTTGCCACTGGTAACATTAATCTTTGATGCCACGGCAAGAAAAAGACAATTATAAAAGAAAACACTTGCGCGAGTAATGCACTTCACGTCAATGGAAATTCTCACAGATTTTTAAACGCTTCTCACAACAAATTGATAGGCCTATAGGCTATGCGATTAATTTCGATTAATTATCACAAAGCATGTAATTCAAATAGCGAAATTATAAGATGCTTTGGAGCAGTTTTTTTATTGTACATGAGGTTTTGCAGACTTTTGAATTAAGACCAACCGGTTATTTTAGACATATCAGACATTTTGAAGCCTCATCAAATAGCGAAATTAAGGTGCTTTGGAGCAGAGATTTATTTGACACCGCCAAAACCATAAGTCTGATGGTGTAGTGTGATCTGCGAAGTGGGTGTTTCATGTAGTAGGCTTGTGGTGTAGTACTGTGCGCCTGCAGTTAGACCTACTTGGCCAAATTTATGTCCCCACCACTTTCCAAATCAAACCTATGCCCGTGTATATACAGTAGTACTTCTCAACAGACTAAAGGTGTACTGACATCCTTATGTAAAAGTAGTAACATCTCATTGTTACAAGTCCTGCATTAAAAACTGTAAATTGTATTTAAAGTATCAATAATTATGCAGAATGGCTCCTAATAAAAGGCTTTTAATGAAGCAGCAAAACCAGTGGATGTTGGGTTTTCACCAGCAGTAACTTCACATGTGGGTGTACGCAATGCCGACTGAAAAATAAGTCGGTCTACACCGTATGCATGCATATACCCTGCACTACACAACCAACTGCTTTGTTGTAGTTTTGATGAAGCCAAAAAAGGTTTATTAAAATAAACTATAACATTAAGCCAAACACAATCAAACTGTTGAAACTTAAAAATACCAAAAGAATGTGTGAATATGTCTCTAAACCTAGTCCTTCCGTGAAAACCATCAGCCTTGTGCTACTGCACTGAATCACTTTGGGCATCAGTGCCTGGCTCAAAGGCACCTCAACTATTTTTGGAGAAGGAAAGAATGAAACCATGCTGTTCCTGTCTACTCATTGCCTTCTCTCTCTCTCCATCGTCCCTCTTCCACTCTGCATGGCACATAATATACAAAAAAAAAAAAAAGCACCAGCATGTTTTCATCTCTTCATGTCTCTTTTTCTTCTCATGTGTTAATAAGAAAGAACCGCACTTGAATACTGATGAATCTACCCCTCTCATAATCCCATTACACTGCAATCCAGTATATGGCAGGGCTGACGTGGCTCTGGCAATTTGTCAGCAGTATAAGAACCAGATTCTCAGATCTTCTCAGCCAGAATGTAAGAGTTGAAGAGTATAGTTCAAGAGATCGTTTTATCTGTAAGACTGCAGAAAAATAATAGGTGGCCAGGGGTTTGGATTGTCTCCTTCGTCTCTGTTTCAGGATGGTATTCATTTGCTGAAGCCCACTGTGGGATATGTTCTAAAGATGTGGAGAAAAAAAACCTAGTAAGTGAACCTTGATTTAAAGATGTGTTACCAAGCCAAGAATAAATCTCTGTGCTTATGTTTCACATTGGGTCTCATGGAAGAACATACCTGCTACACAGTTTGCAGGTTTAGCTCACAAAGAATCAAAAGATGAATTTCATATCATGGAACTCTTGAAGTCTTGCTGTTCTAGTAAATCAGCAGATACAAACACAAGAAACTTAATCATGTCTTCTGGTATTTGGAGACAAGACATAACAAAAAAAAACCACTGGGGCAAAGCGGCGCACAAGTGTCATTTCTCGTTTCCGACCAATGCAGTTGTCATTTTCACGCCCAGCGCCTTTGTTGTGTTAGTAGCAAATGTACGTGCGCCCATGGATATTTATGGTCTTAAAATGAGGTGTGGTCAGGCGCATTGTTGGTGCATTGCTATCTTGAGGCAGGAGAAAATGATTGTGCCATTGACCAACAAAAACCTGGTCTAAAGTCAATGGCGCAGTTTTTTCCTGCTATTTAAAGGTCTCATTATTCAGATAGTAAGATGCACCTACAGAGGCGGCTTCACAACGTGCGTACACTCCGCTTGTTATACAATGATGCAAGGATTGAGAGACTTAGAGAGGCTGCTTTCAGTGATTTTAAACGTTGCTGTCACTGCTGATGTCACTGCAGCAAATATCGTGGGACACTTAAGCAGCAAAACTAAGTTATAAACGTGGCAGGACAGAAACTCTCTAGAGGAAACAGAATTCAACTTTAAGCTTTACTCGAAACTATTTTACTGAACCTGGACTGTGTGTGTGATCTTTTAGATGTGTAGAAGAACACAAAACAGTGATTACACACTGATGGTGTGTCGGGAGATTTTAATAATCAATGGTTTTAAGCTGAAAAGCTAACTAAGCTAGCTAAAAGTCAAGAATGTGTCATCAGAGCAGAGGAGTACTGTGAAAGCAATAAACAAGGAGTAGACTGACATGAAGTTAGATGCCTAAAAAATGTCTTTCAAAAACGAGCCACATCTAAAATAGGAGGCAGTCAAGATGGCGTGACAGTTATGAAAATGATAAGAGAATGCATCTCATTGTACTGTAGGCCATGCCAAACTCTTAGGTGGTATAATGGAGGATTTTGACTTTGAGGCAGCTGCTGGAGTCTGAGATTTGTAAATTGTCATCTAAAAATATTCCGTCCTGCAATTAAAAGAATAACACACAAAAAAACTGAGTAAAACCTCTCATTGAATTGATAAACCATGATTTGCATCATGCTAATATTGTGGACGGACAATTAATTTTTAATTGGTTATCATTTTAAATGTATGTATTTTTTCAGTTTATTTAAGCTGATTTTGGTAATATATTGAAACTAAATGGAATTTGTTCAGATAAAACCCTCTGAATAAAGGCAGCCACTTTACAACTGGGGCTCTGAACCTTTTCTAGATTAATGTTTTTTTAATTGTGTGAATTATTGAGAACACTTGAAGATAAAAAAAAATAACTAGCTTTGAAAGTACCAAAAAAAAAGGTGAAATAAACACATTCAGCAGTACAACGGCCTCTGCAGTCCACTACAAGGTGCTCTGAGGCCTCAGTGGTTGACAATGGCTGCTTTACATGACTTGAACAACAGGTTTGGGTAATCAAGAGGAGTAAAATCTGAAAAACTGCAGAATGTGACAAGTTGCCTCTCTTTATCTTTAATCAAACATACCCACCCCCGCCCTCCTGTGTAAATATCCAGGGTGGCAATCTCATTTCCATGATAATGAGCTTACAGATCTATAATTTGCTAATTCACTTTTTGCAGAGTACTAACAGTCTGCCCCGACGTCACTGCTGCTGCTGCCATGGAAATGAGCTGAAGGCAAAGACAAACAAGCGGCAGAGCCAAGTTACTGTTTTGTTCGCCTGTTTTGCTGATGAAGTTGGATAAGTGCTGATTTATGCTCAGCTGGGAATTCATGGTGTCAACTCGTGCCTGCAGCACTTGGGGGAGGGACTGTGTGATACATCCAACGCTCCATAACTCAAGATTGCTGCGGAGGGAGAAGTTATTGAGGGAGGAAACTTGGTGATCACCCTTCTTATTTTACATTGAAACTTACATTGACCCCACCTTTCATAATTCAGCATCATATTTAATATTGCTACTTGCTGAGCCGGTAAATGTACCCTTTGTTTGTACCCTCATGGTTGAATGCACTTATTGGAAGTCGCTTTAGATAAAAGCGTCAGTTAAATGAAATGTAATGTAATGTAATGTAAATGCTGTCCATGTCTGCCACATTTTAAGGTTGTGTTCTAGCAAATGTCGTCTTTCCATTAACGATACTGTTAATGTATAATGTATGAATATATAGAAAATGAGGTACACATGCTCTTTGTGACAAAAGGGTCTCTGATTTACTTAGCTCGTCAGATAAGGACGTTTGGTCACGGTCCTTCGCATCCCGTCCAGATGCACAATCTACCCTTTGGTGTCAGGCAGCGACGCACAAGGGTTTAATATACAAGCAATGTAAAGCCGTCCATGTCAGTATCTTTCCAAAGTGGTGAAAGTGCGAAGAGGGGTGAAGGACAGGGTTGAGTAGAGGGTCACACACACAACTTTCACCCAGGAGACCGGAATTTGCGTCCCGTTTAAAAACGAAGTCACCAGTCATTTCCTGAACCTAACCAAGTAGGTCCTGTGTCTAAACTTAACCAAACATCACTGATCTTTTCCTAAACCTAACTACATGGTTTTTGCCTTACTAAACCAAACTTCACCGATGTTTTGTGCCTAAACTTAAAGTAATGTAGACCTTGTCTGACAGGATAAGATGCGTGGGGCACAAGCCTTTGCACGTTTGCTCGAGGCGCAAAAAGGGAAAACTTAGCCCTTCGATCAGTAACGCTGAAGAGTACCTTGTGCATCTGGATAAGAGGCACATGACAAAATTTTGGTATGTAACAAGATGGGATGAGAACGGGTTAACGGGCCCTCCAACAATGTCATGCAAAGTGAATCAGATTGACTCCCGATAAATACATGTTCAAAAAGGTACTCAGTAATTTAAAACAATGCCATTATTTGCCCTCGAAACAGCAGATCCAACGCTGTCATGATTTTCTTTCTTTTTTGGGGGGTAAAATAGTCAATAGCAACCTATAACAAAATCACATACAAGTTAAAACATTATCATAGGTAGGCTACAAGTCGCTGCCAGCTGGATAGCCAGCCCATAAATTATGGTATGCTACTATTTGCTTTGATATTTGAGACAATTGTGCTCCTCCAACACCTCTATTTTCACAAAGTGGCTTCAATAAACAGATGAATTAGCCATTATCAGTTCCTGTTTGGAGCGTATCCATAGATGTACAGATAACCATCACTGGGCTACTTTGATACAGAAGGAAATTTCAAAATGTGATGATTCTCAGGCAAGTTCTGCTTATATTATTTTTTTCCCCTGTGATTTTTAAGCAGATTTATGGACAACAGTCCTCAAAAAAATCTAAAAATATCTGCATCATGTTAGTGTGTTAAGATTTGAGTCGAGAGGAAGGAGTGCAGGAACTGGGTGCAAAGGGTTGATATTATGTTGTGATTTTTAATAATATAAAGAATTGAATTGACAGGGCTAAATTATAGTGTGACATGCTAATGTACCACATACAGCAGGAACAAAGCACAGCTGGAAGTGCGGCTGCTGTTGGCTCAGTGTAGAGAGGTTTCTTCTATAGGAAGCACTGGAAGAGGACAGTTACAACAATTCACCATTGAGAGCTGAAGCACCCTGTTGTGCCAAGAGCCCAAATTCATGAGAGGATTGCAAAACAGCTGACGTTAATACTACGCACCAGAAACTAAACAGGTGCAGCAGAGCCTCTCCAAATCACTGGAAAGTAGTACTAAAAACAAAAGCAGACGGTGGACAGAAATTACCCAAGCAGCCACGTTTGATTTGGGTTACAGTAAGATATGATGCCAATCCAAACTGTTGTTACAGAGCTGTGTTATGACTGACTCAGACAGAGGACTCAAAAACTCAACTCAAAAGGTTTACTGGGCAAATCAGGGTTGGGTACACAAAAAAATTACCAATACTACAATGGCACTCAGTAGAGCACATACCTCCGCCAAGGCCCAACAACCCTCTTATTTAAGCCTTAGCACCAACTGCAGCAACTGGTGACACTCTGTTAGTACCTTACTGAATCCATATTAACTTAGCTACACATTGGTGGTAGTTGCAATTTTCTAGCGCTATTGTTACCGTACAGCAGCTAGGAAAAGACTACCCCCCTATGAAAACACGTTTAAATCCACTAGATCTAGATTTTTATTTGGATCCGCACTAAACTGTACACACTCACAGATACCAGCCCTCTAAATATGCCTGATTTATTTTTTTTTTAATCAAAAGCCATGCATTATTCTATGGGAAATTAATGAAAATGTCGAAAAATGCTCTCAATCTCACAATGTTAAAGAAAGAGATAAAAAATTCCTGGATCTGCCCCTTTATCCAGATCCACGCCAAAAGTTAACTGGTTCTTCCTTGGCCCATGCCCCATCCTTCCACCAAGTTTCGTGGAAATCCATTCAGTAGTTTTTGCATAATCCTGGTGACAAACAAACAAACAAACCAACCAACCAACGGACACAGGTGAAAACATAACCTCCATGGCGGAGGTAATAAATTATGTGGTGTAACAAGATGAGGCCTGTACTACTAAGCAAGTTCAACATAATCAGGATATCTTTCTGTTATCTGGCTTCACTAACCCTAACAATCGCAATCACCGCAAAGCGATCACACAAAGCTGGCTATCAACTCAATAAGTCAACCCAGGAAAGAGGTGGTGTTTAGAGCATATGGCCAATCACTAACATGACAAGTCTACTGGCAGCAGATTTTACAAACGAAGAGCATACTATAGTAGGCTATTAGACAAATATAAAGAAGTAAAACATGTAATCGAGGCTAAAGGCAACACATTTCCAGCTGAATGCTGAACGATGCTATAATAGCTGAGGCTAAACTGTGAGTTACTGTGTCTCAACCACAGACGTGTGGCACTATGTCGCTGCAAAATCATTAATTTTCCAGAATTTTATCATGTCATCATGTATAATTTTACCATAGAAATACCCTTATTGTATTTAAATGAGGACACAGCATTCTGTAGGAAACTGGAGGAAGTTAAGGAGGACTTTTACAAGTGAGGCAGGTAAATGGCAGAATTGGAAAGACGGCCACTTCATTATTTTGACATAACCGCACAGCTGCCTCACCTGTGTTTTTAATTTATCTCATAGCTGGAGGACTGCTGGTTTCAGCTGTAACATGTTGCTGCGGTAAGCTAACTTTTATTCAACGTTTGACAAATATAGTGCCAACTCAAACTTCCCATTTAAAGCGTGTGTTGCAGGTAAAGACATGTATGTTTTACATTACAAAATAAAAATAAAACAGTGTGCAGAGGCAGAAGCTGCTCCTTACCATCATGACTGATGGGTTGATGCTGCACAGCTAACCTGTCTCTCTGCCCGCACTGCAGGTGGATGGTTAGAGTAACCTGGAACACCCGAGGGTCCCGGTGTGTCTCCTCAGGCCCACCACGTTCTGCTTTGTTGTGTTACTTTACTTTATCATTTCCCAAGCACATGCACCCACGTCTTTTACTCATTCACATCCCGCAGCACTGACTTCACTGATTTCCACGCCCCGTGTTGTGAATATAGAATTTGGCACTTTAATTTGGGTTTAATAAAAATTTATTCTTTAAGTGTTGGCCGTGGTGTGGTCTCCCTTCTCTTTGTGACCTCCTGAGTCAGGTCATGACACAGAGATAAACCAGGTATAGGTCCAATTGAAAGTTTTAAGGACGCAAAATGCCTCAAGGCACTTTCTCTTATGGCATTTGAACCCGAACTGACCAATACATTTGACTTTGATGATATCGTGATTTTACATGAAGCAAAATCCAGAGGTCCATGCCGGCTCTAATATTGTCTTTATTTGTGGTTGAGAGTGGTGTATTTATAGGCTATTGGCTTTGACTGTACCTGTGCTGTAAATCCTTTGTATGTGCGATACAGGTGATTTTATTTCTAGCATATTGTGCTGTTGGATTTGAGTGTTTCTGTAGTGTGAATCCCATTGAGATGCTGGTGAATGAACAGTGTCTTAGTTTATATGCTGCTGGTGTTAAATGTGTGTGTATGTGCTCTGTAAATTCAGTCAGTGGTGGACAGTGTTCCCAGTCTGACCCTGACAATGGACAACACAACCTGATGGTTAGAGGAAAAGTCTGAGGATCTATACAAAATGGCAACCCATCCAATAGTTCTGGAGATAACTCAGGTTGGACCAATTGCCATTCTTTGAGACATACTGGCACTAAACGTAGACACAGAAAAAAATTAGGAAGAAAAAATGCGCCAAATTGTAAGGTTTTCTTTGAACACCGTGTGTGTAGTTGTATCAAAACATAATCTATATTTTAGTAGCAGTAAATCATTACTGTGTTACTTTCTGTGTACCAAAGTCAAGATGAAAACAAGATGAATTCCTGCACATGCGCTGTATTTGTCAATAAAGTAATTTTGGAATAATGAAAAAAAAAATCCTACCAAGGTGTTATTTGTTTATTACATACGAGACAGACATGCACACAGTAATCATGTTATGATGCACAGAAAATGTGTATGGCGTGACACACACACACAAATCAGTTTATAGAGCTGTGCATGTTGCATGACTGTGAGGAGGTAGGAACCAGAGAGCACCCACACACACACACGCACTAACCTAGTTATGAATTCTAGCCTGCTGCAGTGTGTGTGTGTGTGTGTGTGTGTGGTATGTTTATTGAGCTGAGGCAGATTGACACTGCACACTTTCTAACACACATTAAACTGTAGGTAATTGAGCCATAACAAACAATACACACACACACACACACACACACACACACACAATATAACTGGTTATGGAGGTGAGCGTGGGGGATGTGGATGGCCGGCTCCTCTCAAACTTTATTACACTGTCTCACTCATTCACACTCTATTAGAGAGAGAGAGGGGAAGGAGAGAGAGAGGGAGAGGAGGAGGAGGCGGTAAATTGGATTGAAAAAGGCACAGAGAGAGCGGGGATTTTGGGGCCAGGAGAGAGAGAGATAAATGGTGAGAGCAAAAGAGGAGAAAGTGGAGAGAGATGAACAAAGATGAAGAATATGATAGAGAGAGATCTGTGCACACTTTACCCCGTTTTTTTCACAGGGATCATATTTGGCCATGGTAGTCTCTGATTGGCTGGCAGGTATCAGTTAAAATTGTACATCAGGTGAGGAAGTAGGAATGCAAACACACTGTGCTCTTGGTTGATACTCATTGTTGGATGA
>JBBPCS010014651.1:0-27960 GCA_037974645.1 Hollardia meadi | reverse complement strand
GCCTGTGATGAGTGAAGTAACTGCCCTGCATGCTGGTGGAGGATGGATGGCCTCAAAGTACAAGGTCCAAGAAAAAATGTGCCCACTGCGCCGTTAGGGAATAGGGAGGAGATGATTCATTTTCAGCATCACTTCACCCAGGATGATCTCATTACTTTGTGCGAGTGGACAGTCCCAGCGATGAGAACTCGACAGGTCTGCAGAGCCTCCACCCTGAGAGGCGTGTCGTATGAGGCATTACATGCTCCTCCGCTGTTTGTGTATTGATTATAGAATATATGTAAAGAAATAGGATAAGAAAAATTTTTATTCATGCTGTCCTTTCAGATGATTTTAAGGTGCATTAAGGATCGTGTGACTAAAAAATGAGGATAACAGTTCTTCCAAAAAAAACACATATATATATACTGTTTGTTTTTATTTTATGTGCCTAATTCAAAGCCTATTTTTTGTTTTGTTAATAATTATTATGAACCCAAATTCATAAATATTGAGCAGCTGTTATTTACAGTCTACTTTTGATGCATTAATTACACACCAAAACATTCACTCACTAACACCTGTGCATGTACAGGAATCTCAATCATCATTCACACAGTTGGAATTGACAGTCAGTGTTCATTTTCATCGGCCATATTACTGCATAGTCAGTGGTGAGAGGTAATTATCTGTTTGACCTCTTCTCATTTTTTAAATTTTATTTTTGATGATTCATAAGTACTAATAATTTCTGACGTGTGATCAGGTATGTTCTAATTATAGTATAAATAGAGGATTAAATAATAATCAGAAAATCTGGACGCGTATATGAGTTGTCAAGGCTTTGAGCATGAATGGCAGAGCTTATCATACCTCCGTGTGCACTAATTAAAATGAGGTACGACTTGATATCTGAGTGGCACAGTGGCGCGCCTCATGTTTTAGCAGTTTGCACTGGGGCACAGAATGGGGCATGGAATCCCACTCTGCCTTGTTAGATGAAAAGAGAAAGATTAAACACACATAATGTTACAGAGCATTTCAATCCAGAGCTGTCGCCTATGGAAAAATCAGAGTTAGGAGAAAGAGTGTGAATGCAGTGTTTGAGTTCTAAGGGACCAGCGGTGGGAGAAGATACTTCAATTAAGTAAAAATCAAACAAAACGTACAATAAAAGGTCTGTATATTTTTATGCAGAAGTACACACGGGTATTTTAACTAAAATATATTTAAGGAACAAACTTAGAAGTATTCATCATGCAGAATTGTCCCTTTTTTAAAACATTGTATCCATTTGTATTTTTTATTTTAATGACTGAACCCTTAATGTTGAAGCTGGTTGAGATGAGACAATTATTTACAGTACATTGTCGGGTAATTTAATTTGAATGAATGCATCATATTTATGAGTAGGAAAGTAAAATTCTGAGTGTCATAAAGTACAAATGCACTACATTATTATGATATTATTTCATGATTTACCCTTGCATGAGTTACTCCAATACAGCTTTGGTGAGTGCTCACCACAACTAATTGGCAAAAGCAATCTGCAAAACAAATGTATATGTTACAAGGTGATGCCCACCTTAGAATTTGCTGGTGGAATGCAGTCCCCATTTCTTTTGTAAACCTTTCCCTCGAGCTTGTGCTTTGGGCAAGAGGAATGTACTACCTTCTACTTTTTAAATTGTTTCCTGTTTGTTTCTACACAGGGTAGATCCATGCACAGTATTGAGGGTAGGTCACCTGTGTTTTGGCACATAAATTACCCTTCATATTGTGCTTACATGCATACAGGCCAAATGAAACAGGAGCTGCTACAATGCCTCTTTAGACACTGTTAGCAGATTCAGCAGTGGGCTACACTTGAATTTCTCCAGTACACTTGTTTGTTTCTAGTATTTTCATTAGACTACATTTTTTCAAATGTCAAACTGTGGCAAACACTAACAAGATCTTCATTAGTTTTGGTTTTACAGTGAAGTCCTGAAGTACTGATGGCAGTCTGCCAAGAGATGAACCTCACCAACTGATGCATGGTTTGTTTTTATTCAGAAAGAAACTGATTCGTCAGTCTGTGTTGTTTTCATTGCATTTAGCAGATGAATCCCTCATTTCTTTTTCTTGACGAGCACCATTGTGGCATTAGTGCAAAGCTAGATATGTTCTTGACCCGTAGCTCACAAAAAACATGATCTTGCAAAAATGCATTTGCCAAAAAGAGAACAGTTTGCCGAGTGCTGCTCGACAGAGTTTAGCTTGTAAAATGATCATTTTTATTTCCCTGCGACACACTCTTAGTATTAGATGCCGAACAACTATTAGAATTTATCAGAGCGGAGGCTAAGAGTGAATGGGGATGAAAAGTGACCTTGCAGCTTAGAGCAGCCAGATGGTTTAGTTTAGTAAACACACGGGGTCAGAACATTTTTAGACCTTGAGGACATGGTATTCCAACACAGGAATAATGTATGGAAGACAGCGATTTTTAATCATGATGAAAACATGGACCACGGTTACTTGTTTATTGGGGATGACATGTTGTTAAAACTATGTGTGTGTGTGTGTGTCAGCAGTGACACACCTACTCTCAAAAGAGAGACGCTGTATGTGAGTCAACCATGTATTTTTAATAATAAATGTGCATGTTTACCGTCATTCAGTGATTGCTGTGCGTTTTCATTGAATAGGATAGTAATTTACTTTCATTTGTTTGCGTTGTTCTCGGCGTAGTTCACAGGGAGTAATATGAGTAGAGCCAGAAAGTCTCAGTCAGCTGTTGTCTGCATGTTGGATCAGTCCGGTGGCTGAATGATGTTGACTTTGTCAAGGTTGACCTTAATGCATGTAGGGCTTGAAAGGGGTGACATGCTCTCTGCTGACATCGCCTTTGATGTCTTTAAAGTGACATGAATGAGACGGCAAGACTCAGCAGCCACTATACTGATTCTGTTTAGGTAAGGTTGTCCTCTCTTAAAGGGACACGTCACCGTTTGTCAAACTTATCTCCCACGTATTGGTTGTATAGGTTTTTCAATTAACTTCAGGTTTATCTGTGCATCTTTTTCATCTCGACATGTCACAGCTGAATAAGCACAGGTGTAAAAATAGCATTAATGATGGCATGACGTAAGACATGAAAAGGCATTAAGTTATAAAAGAAAGACGATAGTCCACATAAAAAATAAGCTACAGTTGAATCTAGTATAACAATCCTTCCTAGATTTTCACGTAAACCAACTGTGACCATAAAGAGTTTCCAACTGTATTTAAAATATATATATACATTATATACCACATGTAGAATGCTGTTTATGTTTGCATCATTGTGTAACAAAGTTCTTGCATGTAAAGAGCTGTTTTCAATGTGCTAACGAGCACATCTCGACTGGAAAGTAGCTTTTAGACACCATCAAGATTGATCTTGATCTAAAATCATCAGATTGTGCACCAATAATTCTAACACATAATTTTTTTAAACTTCTTTTCTATTGAGTATGGTGAGCAGGCCCGCCCACAGAAAAGACTGGGCCCCCGAAAAGGTCCGGTGAATGTGCAGAACGTCTTTGCTATTATCAACATCATCCTCGTTCCCACCGCTGGTGGTGTTGGCACCTTCACTGACGCTAGCGACCTCTTAGCTTGTGACGTCAGCTGTAACGTTAGCCTCCTAGCTAACATTCACCTCTTCAGCCTGTCTGGGAGCAGCTTTCTGAGCCAACTGAAAAAAGTCTTGCATTGTTTGCGTCTAAAGCCCTGGCTCTTCTGGCATCACGATTTACGTACAGGTTCTGGAATAGCAAGGAAATTCACTCCAACATTAGCTCGTGGTTCGTTTAGATCAGTAAATTTACGCGTCCAGCTGCAGTTCGTTTTGACATTTTGACATTTGTTACAAAAAATGACTCCGAAAATGATGAAACAGGCTACATTTTATTAAAGCAACGTTAGATACAATATTTATTTTTGTTGTTTTGATGATAGTATTTCAGTGTAAAATAAAATTAGGTTAACATTGCTTATAGTAGGACAAACATGATTATTGTTGGTCTCCTTGGGCCCGCCTTTCATGTGTTTTACATCACTGCATTTATCATTTATTAACACTAAATAGTAGTCAAAGTAGTACGTTTCAACCAAATGCAATTTCAAATTTAAATGCTGACAGCTTTGAAAAGTTACATTTAGAACACCTGTTTCCAAACCTAGAGTAGCTTTCAAAGAAATGTAATTTTTTAAAAATAAAGTCATTTATTGTAGTGTGGTTGTTTGGACTGGAATGCATTTTTTGAATTTGTCTCTGTACTTAAAAATTATGGATGTTTGACCAAACTTGAAAGATAAATGAACAAGAGCTCTGAATTAGTTAATTATCATACGAATTTTCCTGATTGTTCTGTATTCTCATCCTACAGACACAACTGCTTATTACACTGACAATCATGTGTTTGCTCTGCTGTGTTTTAAGTTGTATTTTCACAATATATCTGGTTTCGGTTGACTGCATTTTCTACTTTATTCTGACATTCTGATCTTTTTTTTCCTAAGTTTCAGGGTTGACAGATATTGTTATGTTTAAAGTCACCTGTCATCGCAGGTTGTTTTGGTCGTCAGATGCAGAGCTTTTTGCATACAGCTCACACTGACTGTAGATCATCCTGTAGACTGTAAAGCAGCTCGTCCACATACTAAATACACCCTCACCTGAAACTAGTGCACCAGTGAGAAAGTAAAATTTTAGTACACAAAGCAAGAGAGGTGATTGCAGCAGTCCAAAGGCCAGTTCATATTTGAATATGCACTTATTGGACTGAGTGAGACAGATGAGATGAATTGGCACAATGTCAAATGAGAACGTGGTAACCTGGCTTAACTTTTCCACAACATCACCGTATTTCTGTGAGCCGCTGTCAGTTCAGCACATTGAGATTAAAATGAATGTGCCAAACGTGTAGGGAAGGCAAACCAATACAATTTTCTCATAATGTTTGGAAAGAGCCTTACCTTCAGTGCGAATGATGAGCACCATGGAAAGACAAAAGATTTACACAGCATGCCTTAATTTTTAAGTGTGACAGACTTCTGTAATTTCTCCCCCTATTGGCCCCATTCTTCTCAGTATGCTAGATCACTCCCTGTTGTTAGATGTTGATGAGCTTTCTTGTCCCTGTTATCAGAGATTATGTGACAAGTTTAATTCCAACCTATTTTGAAAATGTGAAATCAAGAGAAATAAGCCTTTTTTTTTTAAAAGAAAAAAACAATAGAATACTAATTCATTAAAATGTCACCTCCTCCTCCACTAAAAACTGGATTTTCAGTGAATACAAACTTTCCACTTTCAGTAGATGAATGTGAAAACAAGAATTAAAGTGTCAAAAATTCAACTGTCAGAACAAGACAAACACATTTTTGACCATACGGTAGCTTTATTTATTTATTTATTTTGTTTCTGCCCATGGTCATTACTGTGGCATTTAAATACTAATACCATCTGTTTTATGTCCTTCCTTGGATTTCCTGTTGATGTGAAGTTTTGGTTACTTTGCTAAGTGCTTCACCAGGAAGTGCTACTATGAAATGAATGTTTGCTTCCTCGTGAAGTTAATATTGGAGTCTTAGTGGCTACTTATGGGCAGTTTAGTGGCTGTGGTTGCTCCAGCAGGAAAGCTCTACTGTTGCAACTGAAAAGCATCTCACCTCTGCAGGCGGTCCAAACTTTTTCTATGTATGTTGTAACGTATGTATTCTGGTGTTGTCTATAGTCCCTTTATTCAGTCGTCTGCCTCACGTGTCTTGTCAGAACAGATACTGTACACATCTATACAAATAAGACAAACGTTCTTGTGCTCAGAATGAGACCTAATTTTGGATGGATCCATTTTTTTTGCATCTGTTGTTATTGACGCGAGTGTTGGGGATTAATCCGGCCACTCCTAATTTCGACCAACACAGGTTTCTACACAGGCTGGGTAACAGCTCGTGTTGCTTTATGAACTTAGTCGCTACCAGCAAAATGCATGTGTCCTACTTACTTAGCAGTACTGTGCCTGACCGCATCCGTTAACTCCAGAAAAGGGACAATTTGATCACTTTTGATCATTTTATCTGATCATGCCAGCTAGTCTACCCCAATTACAGCATATTGAGTGGGTGCTATGGGTGTGTTAATTGACATGATTGCACGTTACCCAACAGTGTGTGATCAGCCTATGTGACGTGGATGGGGTGTATTGCACTTAGTTGTCATGCTGAGGATTTATTTTTTATATTCCAAACAGAACAGCCATGATAAAGGCATTATTTCCTGTTCCCCGCCCCATTAAACAGCTATCAGATTATGAGTGTTAAGACCAGCAAATGTTAAAGCTTTTATGAAGTCAGTGAAGGCTGAATAGAGGTTAAGAAAACAGCCGAACTTTCATGCCTGCTCTGTCTAATTGGCTGAGAAGTTGTAATGCTGAGCTCCTGTCCAGCTGGACAGACCGTCTCTGACCCTTTACGTTGTGATCTGGGCTTAGGCAGCACCCAGGCGTCTCCCCTCCTGAGCTGTGGGCAGAAACAGACGGTGAGTGTGAGCCGTGATAGCAGGAGCAACTTTGAGTGGTAGCCTATCAGAGGCAGGCTGGCTGTGGGAGCTGGATGGGATTTGAAGACCTGGCCCTCCATTAATCATTTTCAAATCAGCATCCCACTGAATGCCTCCCTGGGCTTATCTTAATATGGACAGATGAAGCCGAAGTCTAGTTTGTCATTTCTATAGTCATTGTAATCACACTTCCATCGGTCATTATTGATGATGTCAAAATTCTTGACAACTTAAAGATGTGCAGTCGGTTTGTTTACCGACAGTTCATCAAATGTAATCAGTGGAAATCGCTTTCCGCTGATTTACATAATGTATAATTTTTAATAAGTCTTATTGTAATGGATGTTGTGCATCACTTCTACTCTCAAACTATCCATATTAATACAAAGATATGGGAGGTTATAGTCTGCTAACAACTTTGAGTGAATCTTTGTTGTCACATTTTTCTGACATGCCATCCAGAATGTGGTGCCGTGCTCACTTCGGCATTAGTTAAAAATGACAAGCAGTTTTGATAGATCTATCTCGCAAACACAGCTGGTCAAAGGACTTCTAATGCTACTGAGAGCTTACTGAGATCTATGCATGTTTAGAAAGATAAGTATTTCATTATGCTCCCAAGGCCTATAAATGTCGAATGGGAATTTGTCTCAGACGGTTTGTCTCCGGCTGCATCTCAATGATATTCAGCACAACACCAAGCTTAAAAAAATTATTTGCCTCTTGTTCCTATTTGGACAATTGCTCTGAGTGAAAAATAATATCCAAAGCGCTACTGCGGATTGCACTGAAGTCTGACCTTCAGCACTTTGTTGAACATATCATGTAAAGTCAGGTTGCCATATCAAAGGATGTTTGTTTGTATGTATGCAACATACTGCATAGTCTGAATGGAGCATGATGAAATCCAAACTCATTACCAGCTGTAATCCAGTGCTGTTTGCTGATAAATCTCTTTGTTGTCATTGTGGAGAATCATTTGAATCACTTGTTTCTGATGATTTACAAAATCATGTAACTGTCCTTTTAAGCAGCATGGATATGAATACAGACCCTACAGACCCACTGATGCCATCTGGCTTGACACTCATCTAAAAATGTCATTAATTACACAATATTTGTATGCAAACCATAATATAATTACTGTTTTCACTTTAAGTATATCAATTGACTAAAGTGTGTGTTCCTGAAAAGGCTAATTGCTATAATATTCCCATTCTCATTCAATACTTCATTCTCTTATTATTGACTGAACAGATGGATGTCGTTCTCACCTTGCAGGCTAAAAGAGATGGCTTTAAATTCTCTTCTGCCACTCTGGTTCAGTGATATTATTGTTGTTGCAACATTATAATTCATAAAATAGGCTACAGGTTGTAAAAAGACCCATCTATAAACATAGGCAATATGTTGAAGGTCAAATGACGAAATGAGAAATTTGATGAATGGCGAAACCTGTAATTAGTAAGACTTGGATTGTTTTCCACGCCTGTCCAACAAAACTATTACCCCCTAAGCTGCACCAGGCAGCCTCCCATGTAATCAGCTTCAAATGGTAGCAAAGGGGAACAAAATGTTCATTTCAGGAAGCTGAAATCCTGTAAGGTGCACAGCGCACTTATTTTCTCAGACTGCTCTGCGATGCTTTTCAGCAAAGAGAAGCAAAAATCCTAATGAGTCCAGCTTCTTGTTGTTGTTCACTTGTCTTGTCAATTTTGAATTTGCTTTTTGCAGTAAGTTTTCATTTGTTGTTCCTGTGGGTGAAGAACTGAATATACCTGACTTCAGAATTTAATTTAGATTAACAGGATGAAACTCTGGGGCCTCTCAGTGGGTGTAGAACGCTCTCCTCTGCTGCAGCTCTCATTTAAGATCTTAGGTTTGCTTAAAAATCTTGCTTCCTGTATTTTTAACTGTGATAAAAGGAGCATTCAGATTCAAAGTTAGTGAATTTACAGATTACAGATTTACAGATCCAGCAGTTACAGAGTTTAAGTTATCATTCATTAGGAGCCACCTGATGACCTCATGAAGGACTTTCTGGCTCTTTAGAAGCTAAGTGCTCCACAACGGTCGTGTTTGTCTGCTGTTTTGTGGGATGGTATGATTTAGGGCAGTACACCAAGGACCGGTCTCAAAATGGTACTGGTTCCTGAATGTTCACTTCAATGTTCATGAGGTCACTACTGTTATTGGTATTTAAAGGTTTTCTTTCATTCATTTAATGTCCAGCATTTTTTATTTGCCTGGCCATTGGTAAATTAACTTTTTCACTCCATGTAGCCATCCAAATGATGATGTGTTCATTAGCAATGCGACCATGATGTGGTTGTGTGGACTGTATAGGTATGAAATGCTCTGAAAAGTAGGCTAACTGAAGCAAAATGAATGAAAACAAATGTTTATGACAGTTGTGGTGTAATGGGTGACACTGTTACACTGGTGACCCAATGATCCAATACAACATACTGTATATTAGTTTTGGATTTTGTGAGGACAGTGTTTTGTGAGTTACAGTGAGGGAACCCCTGGCTGACATAAAGACTGTTGAGTTGCTAACTCTGACTCCTGTAAAAATACAAAGAAATGACAGGTGTCTTTGTGCTGAAATCCTCTCCTGAGGAAACCTAAGGTGGAAAATAATGAAACCGAGTTTGCCGCCAGACACACAAAGCAGACCAGCGGCGTAACTTCAGGACCTCCACTAGGTGACGGCTCTAAGACTGCGGGGTGGATAACCTTTTGAAAAGGCTACAGGGTACGTAACCTTTGGAAACATTTAAACATTCATGTGGTGACCATTAAATGTGATGCATGTTAAATCCCCTTGAGCTGTGAGAGGTTTCCTGCTATAGAAAATTAAATATTTAAGCCTGTCCAGTGGCTATGATCACTGGACAGGCTTAAATATTTAATTTTCATAATAGAATAGAATAGAAATCCCTAAATAAATATTCAGAAAAACCTTGATAATAAATCAAATTCAATTAAAATTTTCAACCTTGCATAAATAAATATTTTTTTATTTGACAAGATACACAGAACAGTAAACACAAATGTCTTGAGCCTTCTTCTTTGTTTGATCGTTTTTCTTTTCGCTTCTTCCTGTCATTTTGTCAGCTGTCATTCACAAGAGGACAAACACTTGGTTTCAAAATGACAGACCTCACCTCTCGTGTGAGTTGTCATCTTACCTGTCACCAGATTGTCTGAGGACTTAAAAGTGTCAGGCATTACGAGATCTCCAGTTTAAACAAGCTGGCTCGCAGCAAAGGTCACTGACACCTCAGTGCTACCAAATCCAATTACAGGACTGGAATAGCAGGAATTTAAAAGAAGAAAAAAAAGCTGCACCTGCTTTCAAAACCAGTGCCTGCAAGCAAACAAAATTGGTTGACAAGAATAGGATAATTAGCATGTGAGTTCATTGGATTGCTTGGAAGAGGAAGTTCCTTTCTCTATTGCCTTCCATCTATTTTTTTTTCCCATTATGATTTTTCTATGTGCACTTTGTATTGAAGAACATTTTCATTCAGCTTCCGTATGAATATTAATCTGTTTTCTTAAGTATTATTTTAAAAGACTTACCTGAGGTCTCAGCTTGGCATAGCTCACAGTAAAACTGTAAAAAATGTGTGGACCTGTGATAGACTCGTACACTCATTGCATGCTGGGATAGGGTCAACGGGTATTTCCACTTTGCACTTAGTGCTGTATTGAAGGGTAGAAGCAATGAACCATGAACAACAAGGCTTCACTGTTGTTTTTAGGAATCAGTTCAGGTGCCATTTGGTTTCCATCATCTGACCACTTTTCTCAATTGAGCTCTAAAGAGCCTGACGCATGCATGGATTGGTGCTCTCTTAGCGATTGGCTCATTGTACTGCACCTTCTCTAATTATGCCAAATAACGAACTGTTAAGAATGTATGGAACCTAAGTTAGAGCGTATTTGGCTTCACTTATGTGATGTGTTTGAATGAAATCCTTTAGATATGTCCATTTTCTGCGACGTGATACAGCAGCTGCAGCAGCCTGGTCTCACCAAATGGCATATGAATAAAACGCCAGTATCTTTAGTCATTTTGCATTAGGCTTTTCTTGTGAATTTTTAGTTTTAGGATTGCCTAAACCTTGCCAAACTGCGACTGTAGGTCACATGACCAAGATAACAAATGTCTCATGACGAAAGTCACCTGACGTTGTCATTTCCTGCATGTCTAACAGTCATAAAATGCGGATGCCGTTAAATAACACGCAAAAAGCTTTAAATACGTGAAATGGCCTTAAAAGTGGCGTGCTATTCATAGGGCATCCTATGAGATCACGTTGGCTGCAGACGATTGTTGCCCTCTACTCTTCCCTCACAGGAGGAGGAGGAGGATAAGGGTTAAAGGAACAAATTAAACCTCAACCACATTCAGGCTTACCAGCTGGAAACACCTCCCTCTATGATATCGCTCTGCTGCTGTAAAGTATGAGCTAGTCGCCCCAGATCACATTTTATGACATTGATTGATAATTTGATGTTTTGCAGGAAGGGAAAAGTGGGGGATTTGGATAGAAGGATATTTTTAAACCATTTTCAATGAATGCAGTATTTAGCATCTAACATAATGTCAATTAGCAAACAATATGGAAAGAAGTTTAGTACTTTTTTACACAACATATGTTTGTGGAATTTTTTTGGATAAGCATTTCTCATGTAATTTAGATATCTCAGCAGTCAGTATGGTGGCTGTTAGAGGCTGTGGCATCAATACGCCTTGATAGAAAATGGATGGATGGATGGATGATATAAAACTAGTACTACAATATGATTTTATTTGATCCCACTAACCGTATTGTCTCTCAGCAATCAGCAGTCTTGTTGGCAGAGTACACATTACCGGCAGACTGCAAAGAGAAAGACCATTTAGCAATAAACTCTTCAGAGTAACACCATAGTGAGGCAGCGGTGTGAATCAAGCTTGTTTCATTTCTTGCTTGACGCCATGCGACATGTGTTTGATTGACACTCCTTTCTACTAAGAAATGCGGCAGTTCCATTCCAATAAGTCCTGCCACCAAACTAATTGGGCTTAGTGTGAAACATCAAATTGTTCAACAGGCTCTGAAAGGCAAGAGAAAACTGTGATCTGTATAGTCGCATGATCTTCAATAAAAGCGTGTGTGGAGTTTAGCACCATAGACTGTCACAGGTACTGGTAAAAAAAACCAGTTGTGTTTTTGATAGCTAGGAAAGCCACTGACAAGTTGCAGCCGTGCATTTTTATCATTGTTAGACTTGTTCCAATGCGCATTTAATTCATTTTTTTTAAAGAAACAACTTATTTTCTTTGATCAACATCAAAAATGTCACTGACTACATTGTAGTGCTGATTAAAAAGAGAAAAAGAAAAGGAAAAAACAAAACAAAGTATTTCATCTTAACAGTCATAAAGGTCAGGATTTTTTTAAGGCATGCAGCCATTTACCCTCAAAATAATGCATTAGAATGATAAAATACGGCATTTTTGCACTTATTGATGTATCTGTGTGGTCTCTTCCCTCCCTGATATCACTGCACTCGGGTTAATAATAAAGACCCTGTCCAGCCTGTTCCCTGTGTCCTAGCGCCAAAGACCTTCATATTGTGGATCATATCTCATTGTCTCTACTGTGCAATTAATCTTAGGCTGTGAAACAGAAACCTGCCAGCTTTACATAATTGGATTGCAAAAGATTGCTTCTCACTTTGAGGCACACATCAATCTCTGTACCTATTAGAGGGAATGAAGTAAATCTTATTGTCATTTCAATTGTTTTTCATTCAAGGTATGCATCAGAGGTTTGCATCCTATATGTCATACTCCCTGGTATTACAGCATCTTACTAAAAAGAACAACCAAATTCAACAGAATAGCAGAGTGACTGATTGTTTCTGCAGCACAGAGGCAGCATACTGTATGCGCTCTCAAACACAGTATTATTTAAACGTCTATTTGCTGTCTACCTAGTGCATTTGAGTTAGTGTTTTAGAATTAGTGTGAATAAAGTGCTTCAACTGTAGTAATACATTGAGAAAGTATTGACAGGTGGAGACTGTTCAGATTACACAAAAAGAGTCAAAAACAATACCGTCTTGACTCTTAGTCTCTTTTCCCTTTGCAATAATTTCACTCACAGCAGACTGTTGTGTGAACTGTGATCATTCCCAGTTGATCAAGCCTTGCTCGGTTTAGTTCCGGATGCAAATGCCACGTGCAGTGGACAAAAGCTTTGCATACTTATTTCAGCCTCACTACCTTTTCCCAGCAGCAGCAGCAGCAGCCAGGTGTGGTCATGTCCTGAAGAGTGTTTTACCAAACTACCCCTACTGCTGCGTCCCGTTATGAAATGCTAAATGTTTGTTCTCACGCAGAGGTGAACCACAGCATTCAATCAGCTGCTATGATCAACCACTAGAGCTTGTATTAAGGCGCATGAGTGGGTGCTTGGGATCTGCTCCTGTCAAGATCCAACTGAAGAGGTATTTTTGTATGAAAATAGGATCCATACATTAACTCATCACCCCGTAGAGATTAATGGAAAACTCAGAACTCAAAACTCAAAGTAAAGTAACACTTTACTTTGTAACAAGTTGTTGTTACAAGTAATGTAACACGTTATTTTTGCAAGTCAAGTAATCAGTTATTTAGTTTAAGTTAATAAACAATATGTCTCTTCTAAAATAATACCAAATTTCCCTCTTTATTTCTTTTTCTGTTGCCATTAATTGAATGTCCGTTGAAACGTGTTATACTGTAGGCTAAAAGAATCCTTCTAATGAGATAATTTTTCCTTTCTTGACATTTTGTGAGTTTATTTTGTTTATTTATTAGACCGTACAAAGGTAATGATCGCCACTTGAACACATCCCCCAGCTCAAACTAAATTGCAAAGGAGTTGTCATTTTTGGTAACGCACTTTTCTCAAGTATGCTGTGACATAAGTTACTTTTTAATGGCTGTAATGTAACGTTATCAAATTCTGCTCTGAATATAGTGTCATTGCAGCCCAGTATCCCTAGGAATTTTGTTAATTTTGGACAATCTATACAATCCAATCACATCCACATACAATCCTTTCAATTTGAGCAAAGTGACATCTATCAGAGCAAATTCAGGGGTGATCAAGACGTATGACTTGACTCAAGTCAGACAAGAGTCGCAAATTTTAGGACTTGTGTCTTGCTTGATTATAGGGCTGCAAGTAACGACTATTTTTATCGTTGATTAATCTATTGATTATTGTAACAATTAATCGAGTAGTCGTTTAGTCTATAAAATGTCAAAAATCTTTGAAAAACACTTATCACAATTACCCAAAAGCGGCGTCTTCAAATTGCTTCTTTTGTTCAAAAGACTCTACAATCGTGATGATAAATGACAGGGAAAAGCAGCAAATCCTGACATTTAAAAAGCTGGAACCAGCAAATGTTTGACGTTTTAGCCTGAAAAATGACTTAAACAATTAATCGATCATCAAAATAGTTGGTAACTAATTTTCTTTTGATCGACTAATCGATCAAAAGCTCTAATTGACTTAGATTGATAAAAGACTTTGACTTGGCATTCATGAGACTTCTTAGACTTGAGACAGATAACTCAAACTGACACATATTATTGGGGAATTTTTAATGCACTGCGCAGAATCCTGGCAACCTATTGGGTCGCAGCAGATCAGCTGTCTGTTTAGTTAACTTGTTGGCTGGTCAAATGTTACCTTTAACCTAACATTACGTTTAAGCTTTATTAGACCTGGCTTTAAATTGATTATGTATTTCTTTGAGAAGACATATCATGATGTAAAAGACAAGTGAGGGACTGATTCTGGGCTATAACCAGTTAAACTATGTAGGCAAGTTACTAGAAACAGCTAGAAACCAATTTCTCTGCTGTTTTCAGCACCGCTTTAATGTACCATTGTGATCACCCCACCACCACCACACTGACTAATCATAATCGCACATAATTAAGGGCATTCCAAATGACTGGGTATGTGTTATCAGGATAAAACCTTCTGGAAAAATGTATTTCAAGCAACACAAGACTTTATATAGCCAAGGACATTTA
Source organism: Hollardia meadi (assembly GCA_037974645.1). Lineage (NCBI taxonomy): Eukaryota > Metazoa > Chordata > Actinopteri > Tetraodontiformes > Triacanthodidae > Hollardia > Hollardia meadi. Next base: position 13,297 of record JBBPCS010014651.1, on the reverse strand, counting down.
CAGCCAGGGAGATTTAAATGTGTATACTGTTATTTTATGGTCACATTGTTATGTATCTGGACATGCTGCATATCTTTTTTGTTTTCAGGGGAATCTGTTTTGTATGGTTATGAGTCAATATTGTATTATGATTTGGTTATTTCTAAAACATTGTAGTTTATCTGTCATTCTCTGAACCTTGTGCAATGTGAAGCAGCTTCTTGACCATTCTCAGGTCATAACAGAATCAGTCCTCTCTTCTCCAACAAACTAGTCCATTAAGCCTCGCTCTCCCACCATAACCAGTCATGGGCGATGCTCCAAGGCCCGACTCAACAAAAACTCTGAGAGGTATGTGAATCAGAGGAAAGTGATTTCACAGGGTGCACTCAAAAAATTAGACGGCACAAACAAAGCTTCAGTTAACGGGGATCAGCGCGCTCCCTGTTTACTTTGCAGACATAGCAGGAGTACTAGTATAGGATGCTAAGCAATGAATGTACGGCTGTAGACGGGAGCAGCAACAAAGCGTCTTTTAGCCACCTAAAAGAAGGCTTACCTTAAAAAAAATCAATATCCGTTGAAGTGTATGACATATCGCTTTCTCTAAAGCCCTGTTAACGTTAACTTCATTGCCTTAATGTCAAAAGTAATTTCTGGTTACAAAACGTTAAACCTTGTGTCATCTAATGTTGTTATTTGGCGGTTTTATATTTTCTGTTTACTCTAACGGGCATGTATGAGTGAGAAAATGGCTCACACTAACTAACTAACTGAAACTGAATCGTTGAATCTTTATTTATCCTGTCCCACACTGATGCAAAAATACATTTTCCAGTGATTTTCTTGACTGCATATTACTCCAGTGATGAAATAAGTCAATATCATAACCATTTTAAGCTTTAAGTCAAATACCTAGGTAAAAATACTGATTCTCCACTTCATGACATTAAGTGATTCAATTAATTTATGTATCAGAGCAATCCTTTTGAATTTAAGGTCCAATATTTTTATGATCAGGCATCTGACAAATAGGGTCTATTATTTTTTTATTAATATTAATGTCATAACACAGCAGTGACAAGGAAATTTGATGATAATTAGATGATTGAATTAAATATTGAAATATTAATGCGGAAAGTTTTTTATTATATTTAGGCTATTTTGGGTAAAGTATATAATGATGTACTGTATAATAATAATAATAAAAAAAACTAATCCGTGGAATAACCACTAAAGTAGTTGCTGTGGAAAAAACAATTATTTGATTGATTGATGAAAATCTAATTGTTAGGTGCAGCACTACACTGCATTATGAGTCATGTAGAGAGAAGGTTGGGTTGACCCTCTCTCTCAGTGCTGCTTATAGCCTAAAGAGGTGTCAGCTAATTTGAATTTTAATGTGTATATTTTGATAACCATACACAGTCGGTGTTGACTGTTAAGTATTGTGGATGAGTGGTTCTCGAGAAAGCTGCAGCAATACCAGAGGTCAAGCAATCGACCCGTTGTGAACAAGCACGATTAAACTGCCGCTGCACTAGTTTATGTAATACTTGACTTTGTGACATACAGTTACAGGAGAACCATGACCTCGAAAAAATATCCTGAACTCTGTTTATTGCAACTTTTCAAGTCTATGTATTTCGTCGAGGAGTCTTTATTAATGTTATTGGTGTCAAGGCCATCTCAGTGTGTGGAAACACAGACAGACAACAAATAACAGCATAGGGTTTAAGCTATGTACTCGCTATATATACAACACGTTTAAGCTACAACAGGCTGGAGGTTGGAATAATGATCACATTTAAATATTTTTTTTCCACAAACACTTTCCCAACACTTTTTCTCATATACTGTAAGTTAAAACTTATAATTGTGAAATTAGTTTTAGACTCCATAATGCTAAAGTCTCCTAATACTGTATATTACAAAAAACAATTGCTGAATTCCGTCCGAACAAGCTAATTCTCAGTCCATGTGACTTTTGTTAACAAATCCTGGTTCTCTTCTAACTGTTGAAAAAAATAAACAAAGCAAATACAGGATCGATCAAACCAAACCTTACCGCTGTGTTAGGATCGTACACCCAAGCCACAAAAACCATATGGCATTGGCCCTCGACACTGAGCAGAGAGTACTACTTTAAGGGGAAACTTAAATATACTAAAATATATGCGCTCAAAATTGCTTCACAGGATTGATTTCTTTCTGGTTCTGGTTATTCCTGCTTGCAAGTTGCATCTTTGTTCCCGCAGCTGGAGTTCCTGCTGCGTCGTTAGAAACTATGAATACGATCGAGCTTTGGCTTGTGAGCTCAGCAGCCCTCTGCCTCTCAGAGCGTTTGTCTCTGAAATGCAAAACAGGCTTTGTGGTATTTTGGAGTAGGTTGTGGTGCACCTTGAATTACCTTTGGGGATGTTTGTCAAGAATTCTTTTTTTGTGATACATTGTGCACACTACAAATATTGACGCATCCAGGCAGGACACTGAAGTTGCACTCATGTTAGCTGCTCGTGACATCAGCTGCTCATTCACTAGCCGTATGATTAGGGACATCCAATTCTAATAATAATAACCATAATAATAATTTGTTGCTAACTCTAAAAGCATCTACTCAAATAGGATTTAATGCAAGAAGAATGTGTCCTCTATGTGGCAAAAGTTGGAGTGATACTCTCACTGTGGATGGGTATGGAATTTAGTCAACTAAAAATAAATAAATAAACGAGGCACATCAATCAGTCGGATCAATTCTGGAACGTATTGTGCAATGATCTGATAAAACTAAGTTAAGTTATGCATCAATCAAAACTCATGGTTGCAGCTCACTGTCACTGTAGAACTAATGACTGTTTCAACCAACATGATCCAATTCTGCAAACAGTCCCAATACATCTGGGATCCAAAATTAAAACAAATTGCATCAACTACAGTTTATATACAGTATATATTAGAATATAGGTTGAACATCCTAACCACGAAACTGTAAAACCAAACTTTATATTTTTTCTGAATATAAAGTTTTAGGTCTCCTTGCTTCCACTTACGCTTTACTCCGTCACAGAGAGGGACTTGGCCTGCTGATGTGCAGCTGGCTCGTTCAGTGTTGCTTTGAAGCCACTTGAAGCCTCGGGGAGACATGCGGCCTGCATGACCTGACATCACCCTGCGTGTCCACCTGGCAGTAAAACCTGACAACCACGCAAAGTCCTGGATCTAGCATGCGTGTTTCACTGTGTCTGCCAAAAGAGTCTGAACCACCAACCCCACCCCTACACGTTTAGCTCGAGTCCAACTCTGCTCACTGTCCATCACAAATGCAGATCAAGGGAGAAGCACTTAAAATTTGAAATAAAATAGGAATACTTTATCTGAACAGAATAGTAACCAAGCATACATGTGTGAGCATGTTCATTTATTAGCCATGGTAGCGGCATTGCTCTATGGATGGCAAGGTCTTTCTGCTGGTTATTCTACCACTTTGGTGGTAACGAAGACCTTTTGGTGGAGATTAATTCTTGGCTTTGAGGACACTTACTGTATGTATGTAGTGAATATTACAAACCTTCTGTTCACTGTGTGATATAGTTGAAAGCCCCAGGAATAGCAAAGTAAGGGGCCCTTGTCTTTAGAATATTTAATGTTCTTGTCTGGCAAAATGGTTGAAGATGCTCAGATATGCCTTCACTCAGTTTCGTCTTTTAGGAATTAGTTTTTTTAAAATATTATTTTGCAGTGCATTGCTGGCTTCATTGGGGATCTATTTTGGTTCATTTAGCACTTGATAACTACAAAGATGGTGATAAAATTGCTCTTTTGCTCCTGTTTATTATGACTATTTGTATAACTATTGTCATTTTTTGCAATTAATGACACATTTGGAGAAAATCCGGCATTCAGTCGCTGATAAATGAGTTGAAACCTCTCAACACAGAGCCACCTGCAGTCAGATGTGCTCTAAGATGTTAATGATCACCAGCAGCAATTTTCCCATCAATTAATATGACAAGAGGATGTTAAAGGTGTCTCTGTGGGAAGTCTCTCTTCTACATCTTTTAAATGCAGCGACAGGGAAGTGAAAATGAGCCTTGTGGACTGCTGACTGCAGCAACACATTTCCCCTGTATGTGCCAGTTAGTGCCACTGCAATTAGGAGCCAAGCTTGTCTAATGGAGAAGCGACATGAAGAGTATGTGGAGGCCAGCAGAGTGAAAGGTTCGGCAGTCTCAGCTGTGAAGGCTCTGAGCTTCAGATAGACTTAGAGTAAACCTTGCCTTAAATGATGGCAGCAGATCAAAGTCACCAGACATGGATAAAGAGCACAGCCATTCAAGGGAGTTCACGGGAGTAACACTGGGCTTTCAGGGAATGTGGCTCTTAGACACAGAAACATCCATTTTCACACTGACTCGTAATCCTCAAACACAGCAACAGAGGCCTAGCTGCATTGTTACTTAGTCACAGCCTCATGTATAATTGATGATGAAATGTGTTGCATGACTTTAGTGACCTTTGCCCTTATGATGACTGTATAAAAATCACATAGTGTTTGTTACCAAGCTGTATGCTGTTGTGTTCTTTCTCTTTCAGTATGTTTTCTTTGTTTTTTTCGGAGAGCTTGTGCAGAGTCAGAACCTTGATGTCATAGATTTGCAAAGCGCATTGGGACATTGTGTGTGGTATTTGCATAAATAAACTTGGTGTGACTTAGAGTGGCCATATTATGCAAATTTTCAAGTAAATATCTTTATTTCAGGTTTATACCAGAATACATTTCCAGGCCTTAATGTTCAAAAAACACATTATTAAGCAGTGACTTTGGAGGGATGGCTACAGCGTCCGTGAAGCTTTCCACCCGGTTGCCGTAATAGTGGAAATCAAATATCACTAAGCAACAATGTAACTCTGACAACGGCTACATTACTACCTTACTACTTTCACGTAGTGCTGGGTACAGCAAACCAGTCGTTTTCCCATAGTCGGCAGTTGGGCTACAACAGCAGGAAGTGTCGAGACAAAATCGCGCATGTGCAAAGTGGACCTTTGTTTTTCTCAGGGCGTACTCATTCGGTCAGGTTGCCTTGTACCGTGCCCGAGCATGATTGTTCCCCCTCCCCTCTCCCCCTCTGGCCTGTGCTCACATTTCACTTAACGTTCCGGGCCTGAGCACACACTTACGTCATCACGATGCAACTTTTTTGTGCTAAAGAAAAGCGCTCTTGCACAGCACAATGGAGTGTGTAATGTTCCTGACTTTGTTGCTTATTTGGAGTCGTTTTGTTTACACATGGCCCTCTAACAACATGCCGAGATTTATCGCTTATGCAAAGCAGTGATTTTCAATTAATTGTGCTGCACACATACGAAGATTTTCACGGAGGCAGCTGACTATAAGGGAAGAATTCACGTTCATCAATAAGGTAAGAACCAGACCCCTTATTATACCAAAACCATTCTTATTTCAGAATTATTTTGCATTATCTAATTAACTTATGCTTAACATGTTTAAGTAATTTTCCTCCCCGGGTAAATTTTTTGAAATTGAAAAGTGTACTATCCATATAGTAATAGACAATGTTTGATGTTGTAATGATGAGTTGCGTTGAATTTCCATGCTCGGGCACGGTTAGAAATCACAATAGATGTGTACTGTGCCCGAGTCCAACTGAACCGTGCCCGAGCCCACCTTTTCAAGAGGGCCCTGGCACGGTACCACCAAGGCCCAACAGCCCAACATGGATTATTCTGTGGATAAATGTGTACAATTTAGTACGGATCCAAATAAAATCTGGATCTAGCGGATTTAAACATGTTTTCATAGGGGGGTAGATTTCCTGGCTGCTGTATGGAAACAAATAACGCTAGAAACATGCAACTACCACCAATGTGTAGCTAAGTTAATAGGGATTCAGTAAAGTACTAAAAGTTTTTATGTCTCTTCAATAGTCTTTCAATGTATGTCCAAACGAACATCACAGATTTTGGTGCGGATCCAGATCTGTCATTACTACTGTAGCTTCTGTGGAAAATAGCCGTATTTAAGTCATTCATATCAGTGTTAAATGGACTATGCTCAGCAGGCTTTTTCAAACGTTTTTGCAAATTAATGAAAATGTCGAAAAATGCCCTATCTCACAATGTTAAAGAAAGAGATTTAAAAAAGTCCTGGATCCGCCCCTTTATTAGGATCTGTGCCAAAAAATTTATGGGTTCTTCCTTGGCCCATGCCCCATCCTTCCACCAAGTTTTGTGGAAATCCATTCAGTAGTTTTTGCATAATCCTGGTGACAATCAAACAAACAAACCAACCAAAAAACGGACAGTGGTGAAAACATAACCTCCTTGGTGAAGGTAAAAAACAAGACGTGGGAAGAAAACTACACAGTTTTATGTTTTTACAGTTTTACTTTAAATTGACAACACGTGTTTTTAGGTAGTTGAATTATGTTGTTGGAGCTTTGGTAACGTGTTTCCTAAATCCCACTCGTCAAGTGCACCTCTTGAATGTGTGTCCTCACCTTAGTGGTGCAAGACTGAGGTTTGTTACATTTCCTCCCTGTGCAGGCACCCATGTAGTGCATCGCTGTTGAAAAGAATGTGGCACTTTAAGCCTGACAAAGCATTAAATACAGTCGTGGCAGGGGTTGAACCAACTGGCTAAATAATTGGTAACACTACAAAGTACAACAACAACGATTTATAGTGTAATTTACCAACATTTACCTTTTAATTCCTCTAAATTTACAGTGTACTTACCAGTTCAGACTAGAGTATTTTCCCATTCTTGCTCTATATTTAAGCATGAGGGATGGACTATAAAAGGTTTTTTTTAATGTATTCTATTTTATTGCATAGTAAAAATTTTAGTTTTCAAATGTTTTTATCCAAACACCACTTTACAAGTCATTATTGTATCCTTCTGCACGACTAAGAGAAGGGAACCATTTAAAATATGTCTTGTAAAGTGTTCTGTGAAGTGGAAATGGTTTAGTTCGTGACTACTCTTCAAACTGGGGAAAAAAAGTGTCTTAGATGCTTCTCAAAAACATTGTTAATTATAGGTTACATTCCCACATGTAACCTGCATTACACTACAGAGCACTGACAAAGATAAAGATGGACAACGCGTCTTCACTTCATTGTACAAAAATGAAGCCAAAATATCCCACATATGAGCACTGCCATCTTTTGCTGGTGACGTCATTTGGAACCAGAGACTGCGAATTAGTGATCAGGCGGTGGAGCCGCGGTATCGAGTTCCCGCCCATACACCCACCCGACTCAATGACGAGCAGGGCTTAGCTGTCAATCATGACGTTTAACCCCCTTTAAATCGCATCAAATCACTAATTAAAACCAAACTTATCACAAAAATGAACACTTATGCAACACTTAAACAGCATACTGTACATCAGCATGATAAGAACTACTTAAAATCACAGAAATCTTGGGAAATCTTAGGGGAAAATTGATTTGACGTGTACTTTGAGTTTTTCGTTTGGCCCATGTCCTATCTGATAGCACTGAGGGGTGGGTTTTATGACCTATACTGCAGCCCACCACCAGGGGGCAATCGAGATATTTTTGCTTCACTTTTAGGGAGCTGTGAAAGTAAGAAAGCTTCAACACAAGTATAACTGTGAATGAACAGGGGTATTGAAACACTTCACACAAAAACAGTCACATTTGAGACATTAGCCCCTTGTTTCAATATAACATACCCAATATAAAAACTAAAAAAACAATACCACACCAGGAAGCGAGAAAAGGAATTCATCTTCAGAAGGTAAGAGTTATGTTCTGTAGCTTTGCTCACCATCCACTTGACCAAGGTAAAGCAGTGTGCACAAATCCACATCATTTACATTGAGCATGCAGTTATCAAAGTTATCATGAAACCTTTGCAAATTACACTCTGACTGCTGTCTTTGCTGCTATATTGTTTGCATCTATGGCATTTTCTTGTTACAGCATATTTCACCTTCATTCCCACAGCTTGACGTATGTGCCCCTGGTCTTTATGACAGGCACTTAGCTTGTTAGTGTCTGACTAAGGATCCAGGTGGCTCGCTAACCAAATATAGGCTGATCACGCAGACGTGGAAGGACAATCTCATGCGACCTTCAGCACACCTCCATGCTTAGGGTATAATCACACACCTGTGCTAGAAAAAAAAACAAAAACACCATGCGCAAGTTTCCTGGACCTGTTGTTGTTTTCTTATTCTATTGTTGTATTCACCGGCTCCAATTGTTCAACAAATGAGAAATGTTACTGGAGATCTTCAATAATGAACAGAGATGTCAGTGTATACAACTCTCATTCCAGATGTCGAGAATAGTGTTATTACCTGTGAGTATTACAGCATTCCTTCCAGTATAAATGGAGCTGGAGACCTGGCGGTAATGGGTGTCTTGTCTCCTGGGTTTATATTAGACTCAGTGAGAGCCAAATTAATTGAAACCACTGAGGATGTAGGAAGTGAGTTTGGGGTGCATGAGAGGGAAAGGGTAAAGGAGACTGTAGGGGATACTGCTGTTTGGACTCAATATTTTCAAATGGAACAATCCAACCTTTTATGAATATTTTGTTCTTTGGTTCTTTGAAATAGACAAAAATGAGAACATTTCAGTTCACTACACCTTGGGCCTTATTGCCATCTTTGGCTATCATCTGGGTTGTGATAACATCATACTCAAGCGGTTAGACTGTTATACAACTTGTTTTTACCATAAATCAGGGTTTCCCAAACTTTTTCATGTCAAGGACCCACACAATAGGTTAACAATACACCAGAGATCGTAAATTTAAGAGGATTTGTCTTGAAGGTGAAATAAACAATTATGGGGATACATAGTGAGCATTGAGTCTCAGTCCAGGTTGTCAAATATTAATGCTCTGGGTTGGTTCAAGCCAACCCCAACGCCTGGGAATGAGACTATAAACAATCAAATATTATATATTATATATATATTATATAAATATATTATATTTCTCCAGGATTGTTTACTTCACATCTTCCCCTCCGAGTATTTTTTCAAAATAATTTTTAAGGTCAATGGTTAATCAAAAAGGCCAACCCTTTTTCATTCCTTGTTGTCTCAACCTCCAGAAAATGTGATAAGAGTTGAAATATTCTTTTCCTCCTTTTGCTGGGGACGCACTAGAACGAACTCAAGGTGAGTGCACCCCAAATGTTGGCATTTTTGGCTAACTGAGGGGGTTATGATAGTCTGACTGCTCGTGTTTCTTGCCCCGTCAGACGTATTAATAGAATTGTTGCTACTTTATCTGATCTCAGCTATTAAATTGGCGAGTAGAATGTTATTACTGATATTACAGTTGAAAGATTCACAGTAGGGATTCTTGCATATATACTGTATCAGGCCAATAATTTATAGTCCCGATAATGATAAATTTGTATTATCGGCTATGTATTGCCTATAATGAAATTATAATGATATAATAGCTGATTATAAAATTATAGCCAATAACGCTGATAATACCAAGGCACCAGTGTGGACATGTTTTTTTTACAGTTTCAAAGTAAGACAACACAACTGCAAGAGAGGAGGGAAAAGTCTACAAGGTTTAACACATAAAAGTCTTATCAGAGCCATGGAATAATAAATCTTCTATTTTAGCCTTTGTTATTCTCCGTCGTCTATAAACTACAACTTATGACCTGTCGTCTGAAAAAAATATATTTGATATCACAGTGCTAAATTAGCTGAATCAGATTAAAACAAAACATTTTTAGACGTGTCTTTCCAACAGTTTTAGATGCCATTATCCTATTTTGAAATAATGTCAGAGTACACCACTAATGTAATATCTGAGTAACTACAGACTAAGCTTGTAGAAGACAGAGCGAGCACTAAACAAGTTTACTTAGAAGCTGACTTTTTTTCTTCCTGAACAGACAGCATTAGTACTTTATCTGATTCTATTAATTAATGAAGATACATTTTTAACTATGCTTCGTACAGTCGTATCTTGTTTAGTATATTTGCAAATGCAGGCCCGTAGTTAAAGAAATATAATAAAATTGTTCAGCCTTAATGGGAAACATCTCAAGTATGACGTAAACGATAGGCTACCTAATACCTTTACTTTCGCTTTAACAGAGTCATAGCTCACTGGTGTTTTACATTTCTATTGCCTTGGTTAATGCACAGCTGAGATTATTTTTTTATTTAGCCTTTATTTAACCAGGTTAGTCCCATTGAGATCAAGGATCTCTTTTACAAGGGATGATGTGGAGCCTTTCAAATCCTCTGTGTTTGAAACTACATTGCGTGCAGGGATTGTTTTGCACTTTCGGAGATGATTCTTGATTCCTGCAGTGCGTGACCTTGTATCTGTGGAAATCCCAAGCTATTTGCACTCTGAAATTGAAATGTCTCAGCATTCAAAACAGGTGTACTGGCTATTTGTACATCCACCTTTGTGTACAGACCAATGTTGTTAGATTTTCAATATACTGTATGTACTTCTGTCAAGTCCCCTTTTGGGCAGAGTCGCAGTCAGATGAGCTTTGACACTCCCTTCAAAGCTGTATCTCAATCATTGCAAGTTAATGGCTGTTGTTTTAACAGCCTGGGTAATCCAAACTATTGATGAGCTCTGACAACGAGCCTTCACCACACAAACAAGCCTCCGGTATTTATAAAAATGAATCTGGGAGTTCTTATGTAGTGGGAATGATGAAGAAGCAGCAGCAACAGAGGCAATTGCTCCCCAGGGTTCACAAACAGAAGTCTGCTCCATGATTCAACACCACAATAAAGAAAACAGAGAATAATGTACTCCATTAACCAACTTCATTACCTAATTTCCCACAGAGATCAATGTCAGATTTTGATTGAATCTATCTTAACTCTTCATCATGAATCAGAGAAAGTTGGTTAACTACACTGGGCCAATGTTGAATACATTTCAAGTGGGTCGGATGTTTTTTAAATCAAGTTGCGTTTTCTTGTGTACATTTAAGGGGAGTGCTACTCAGCCTGTGAAAACAGCTATAATGTCCTCTGTGGCTCTGGTGGAGCTTTCAAATGTAGGAGCAAATAACCATTGGTGATGTCATTATGGTTATCTCGCCTTGCACTTGGAGATTACAAAGCTTGCATTACAATTTGGCAATGTGCACTTTCAAAAACGTAGTTTAGTAGTAGGGAGGGTCAAAGAAGCTATCCAGTTGCATTGTAGGAAATGTTCTAGGGGGCTAAAAGTCGAGATATATTATATATATCCCTCTTAAGTCCTCCAACTATATACAACTATAGACAAAGTATATTTTTATTATATATTTATATATATTGATATATCACTGTTCGAGATATATTATTACAGACTGCCATCCCCTCCATTTTTAATATATTATCAAATGGTTAGCATTATGTCGCTTGCTCACTTTGGCCATGGTTTAACACACATTCAGGCAAACACATCATTTGTCAGCTCATCAAATTAAACACTCATTTTTTTATATATATATATATAAATTCTTTAATTTATCCGAACTATTATTCATATTAGGTGGTTTTCACATTACTTTTTAGCATGTGTCCTCAATCACCAGATAAGGCAAATGTCTTCACACTGTGGTGGTGCGAGTATGAGTGTGGGTGGAGAACTGGGTTAAGCAGAAGGACTGCTATCAATTGATGTTCACTGTCTCTCAAACACCCAAATCCAATGGCCTTTGTTGTGTTAAGAGGCTTTGAAGGCCTCTTCATCCTGACAAATTAAATTTAGACATGAGCTTTTTGCACAGGTTGAGGGTTGTGGTCTTTCTCTCTCAAAAAGTTAATAGACTTGAAGGCATTTTCTTCCTGCACTGCTGCAAAAACAGGAAATGCACATGAAAGAGTCATTGCTAAAGACTCCACAACATCAGGCAAAAATATAATCTATATTAGCTGGTGTCCCTCCTGCAGGCTCTCACCGAGACTGACATTTGTAATCCTCCTGAGGACTGTGTGCAGACTCCTCTCTTCATCAGCCTTCTTCCAAGAAGCCGCTACCGGAACCTCTGAAGAGATTCAACCGTGGAAGCAACAAAATGGCATGAATTTTTTATGTAGTAACTGTATTGTGGGGTTTCTTCTTATGTTCTGCCACGTTTTCTATTGAAGTCCCTCGCTGCGAGGCTCCCTGCCCGAGCAAACTCCTACTAGGCTCACTTTCACGATGTCAGAGGGGATAATAAGACGGCAACGAACCCGATTTCTTCTACAGCAATGCTCAGTCAAAGCCATGTCAAGAAAAAAAAGCAGTCGCTGTTTATACCCCACCTTTGCTAACAATTCATTTGCTGTGTGACCTACTGGAGGCAAGATGATAAAATCCCTCTCTCTTGTCTGAAATACCACCACTGTCTTCCACATTATTCAGGTGACTGACAGCTACAATTGCCCAGCCAGCAAGACGAGCGGGCAGTGTTGACACAAACCTGAGTAGCTGTGATGATACTGTATGGTGTGATGAAGCGGGTGGTACAGCATAAGCAATTTATGATCTAGACTTTTTTTTTCTCTTCAGCAAAATTTGTTTTGGCATTTTGCTTTGTTCTGCTTTTTAAAAAAAATAAATATAATATGCCAAGGCGCTCACCAAAAACACTTTTCATTTTGATTTGAGTGTGCTCAAGTGAGGAAACAAAGAGGGGTGACATTGTTTTTCCATCTTCTTCCCTTGATTGCCTGACTTTTAAAATTGTAATGGTGCTTTAACTCAGCCTCACAGAGTAATACGCAAAGGAATAGTATTATTTACTGGCATCCTTGCATTTATGCAGTCAGTCAGAGAGTCAGAGACACAGGTTGGATTTTTGTTGACAGCTATATGATTATCAGTTCCATTAAAGTATAGCACAATCATAACCGTCGCAAGGGCTGTGCGAATGGTGCGACTGCACAGGGCCTCGCAATTTTTGCTTTTTCTTTTTTTACTATTATTCTTTCCTGGGTTATGATTCTTGGTATCAGAATAGAAATCCAGAGCAAACACACATAAGGCATTTTATTGTGTCTAAATGTGTTATTTAAATGCTCGAGTTTGACATTATGTTTGGGTTAACTTTTGAACTGGCTGTAAACAGCAGATATTGAGCTGCAAAGGGACTGCACCAGACTATTCATGTGGACTCTGGCTTTCTGGGGAATGTAAAGCCGAATTAATGCTCAGCAAAAGGGGGTTGATCATAGTCCCACCTATGTAGGTAACATGCTTTAATTACACTGAACAAAAATATAAACGCAACACTTTTGTTTTTGCTCCAATTTTTCATGAGTTGAAATCAAAGATCTA
>JBBPCS010014642.1:0-27965 GCA_037974645.1 Hollardia meadi | reverse complement strand
AGTCATAGCGCCACTTATTGGCAACACAGGAAGTGGCCTGTAAACCCACTATACATGGTTCAATCTGCCCTAAACTTTACACTTTTGATGGGAGTCCTGCCCTGAAGACAAGTGAAAGTCAGTAATAGTGCCACCTACTGACAACAGGAAATCTGCCTCATGTGACAAACATTATCCAAATTACATAGAATTTGCATGGTGTGGTCTTCACCTGACATACAGCCACATGATGTCTACTTAGTGTGTGTTCTCCAGATACTGACACTCCCCCTGATGTGCACAGGGTGCGAGGGCCCGTTCAACGCTGCTTGCAGCTTTAATTTACTATTGGATTTGATTCTTTGTCGAATAAACTAAACTAAAATTCTGTACCTGCAGCAATTATGACACAAGTACAGAAGTTTAACAGCAACTACAGCAAAAAACAAAGACATGAACATTACAGGTAATATAACAAGTTTCTCTGACACCTCCCTTTACAGATGGACTAAAAAAAGTACTCAGTTAGTGTACAGTAATTAATCCAACAGTCACACAGTGAGCTATTTTATTCCACATTTTTTTGTTTACTGTGGTAGTGGCTACTTAATAACTAAAGTTGTTTGAAATGTTTGTTTCTTAAATGTCTGGCCGAATGGCAGCAACAATAACAACTGACTTTATGCAAACTAATGAGGCTCAGGATCCAGTTCTCAACCAACACACTGGATGATTCTACAGCAAAATTACATTTTTATTTCAATCATTACAAGATGAACGGTAGCAACTAAATTGACCTTAAGCTGCTCATTGGTCACCAAATGTTGATATTGTACAGATATGCAGAAGACTGCGGAGGAATGTGCATTGCTAGGTTACCTAAAGTGAGAAAAGTGACGCCAGAATGGGTAGAGCTTTATCGGATTGTGTTCAGACCACTGGCTCCTTCATTGTGTGCTTTCAGAGGGAAAGATGTGCTGATGTGCATCCTATTGCTGCTCTCAGCAGAGCTACATCAGTCAGAAAACACTGAAAGTTAAGATCGTTCAGCTTTTTCTTTAGCTCCATGTCATGATTTTTTTGTAGAGCTCCTTTAGTATTAGCTCACTGTTTGGAAAGTAAAATACATTTCACTGTAAGATGGGTATTTCCTCTTTTTAATTTAATTTTAAGTTTACTTTATTGTACAAAGAAGTAGATTCCTGACCAACAGTGATCTTCAATGTTACGTCAGACAGACTTCTGATAAACATATAAGCCTAGATGTCTGCGATAAAGATTGTGTAACAGAACAGTTTGCGCCCAGTGTGTCATAATCTTTCACGACTGATATAAAGTCGATCACGAGGAGCTATTGTATCACCTGATCATGTTCTAAGATTTTATTTTGGGTAATGAATTCCAATGAAAATCATAATATGATATCAAATTTCAGCTCATTCATAATTATAGCCAAGGTGTTATATAAAGGCATTGAGGGAGAAAATGTACTGCTCTGTTGCAGTGGGTAGATACACATTTCAAGGCAATAGTTAAATGCTGATAGGTGTTTGTCAGTTTTACAAGAAACTTAGTCTATAGAGTCAGATCTATAGACATGCTCAACTGATCAAATTGGTCTATTTAGAAACTTTATTTAACTTTTAGAAATATCAGAAATTTTAAAGCCTTGAAAATTAGAAGCAGTATGAGCCCCAATTAAATGCTTAAAAATTCAGCTAAACTGCTTCATCACTTCAAACCAGTGAGAAATGTAGAAACACAAAGCACCGATGGAGAAAACTCATACGTATGCCATTCAGAGATGAGCATGTCAGCTTTGATCCCAACCAGAAACGCTTGTAAAGAATTCACTGGTAACTTACACAACCTAATGAAGAGGAAGTGACTGCTGAAAACACCTGGTGTGGTGTTTGATTGCAATAAAAACTTGTAAACATACGGTATCTGTCATTGACTCATGCGTGGAGACGCACAGAAGAACCAAATGAGTGTCACAGCGGCTCTCCTTGTCCAATTAAAGGAAGCTAGTCTATTTTTTGTTCACTCTGATCCTCTACTGTATCTCATGAATTAATAGTGTTAAAAATCTTTTTCATTGCTTCAAAAAATGAGAAACCACCAACCCACAAGCTTGGGGGCATTTTGATATCTTTTGATAATTACCTCACAGTTTAAACGAACTGAAGCAATTCCACTGATAGGGATAGAGATATTTTTAATCTGATGTTGTGCATTTTGGGCTCTTCTGTCCCCGCCTGATGTCTCGGGCCGAGACTGACCTCGTTGGTTACAGCACGACTGACCTTGCATGGCATCATGACTGCAAGCCATAGATGAGGATTAACTGTCTGCGTCAGCCGAGGAGAGACAGTAATTCCCTGAAGCCAATTGACAATTTGTTCAGATGTAATGAAATGGCTGGTAGACCACACGTCCTACAGTTCTGCCATAAAACTCTGCATGCAATGACAGTGATTGCCTCATTTTTGCAAATTGAAAAAGCAAAGAATATAAAATGATAATGACAACCTCAATGTTCAGCAACCCTTCTGCTTGATCACACTTTATTCTCCATTTTTTGCTTCTGTTTGATACAGCTGCCTTTTGCAAGCAAAAACAGGGTTTAATCACTCTAGTATAACAGAATGTTGCATGTTGTCGCATCTTATTGGCATTCCTGGATATATGTACTATATATAATTAAGGAGAGAACCGAGATCTGGGATCACACAATGTGTCACATTCCTTAAGATTTTAGAAGCAAAAACAATACAATTTATGCAATCCTGATATGAAAGCCTTTATAATTACAAACCTGCATGTGCACTGACCATGTGACCAACACTATTTTGCAGTGCCGATATATAATTTATAATTAGATGGTGCTTAATAGCAGTTTTAAACATTGTTGTTGTAATTGTTGGCAGCACATAAGGAGCCAGGCTAGCTCTTTTAGCAGTCTTTATGCTAAGCTAAGCAGCTGCTGGCTGTAGCGTCATATTTACAGAAAAGATATGTCTCAAAATGTTGTACTGCTCCGCTAACATTCCACATTTCCAGAGAAAGTGCAGTTGTCTCTGTGGAGCAGGAAACAGATATAAAAATTATTTGACGTGTGACCTCTGAAGCCCTGTGTGAGGATCTGCAGGTATTCTCAGGTTTGTTGTTGGTGGTTCATCACATGACAAGGGACTTCAAGGATTCAGTGTCACAGCATGAAAGAATAAATGTGTCACTTATGCCAGCAGATGTCACAGGTGGAGTTACTGTGGCAGGCCCAGCTGAACTGAAAACAGTATTTGTGAGCATGGTTAATTTAGGCAAGCCTTCTGATTGGACTAAAGGCTAACCTTTGACCCCATTAGGCCGACATGGAGCTATCGTTCCAGTTTTCACCTCACTGCTCTTCTCCCTCTCTTCTCTGCTGTCAGAGCCCTCCATCTCACTGATCAGTCTCTTCAGCTCCACCTTTGCTTTCTCCTCTTTATCTTCCCATCTATTCATCTTCCTTTCCACACATTTCTCCTTGTTCTCTTGCTCTTTCCTCTGACTAAATTCCTTCACTTCTTCTTCTGTCTCCAACCTCTGTCCCGGCTCCATCTTTGTCTCAGGTGTCTTCCGTTTTCTCGTCACACTTCCCACATCTGTCTCTGCCGCCAGTCGAGTTCTCAGCTCCTGTTCTCTGCGGCTCCATTCCTCCTCCATCCTTAGGTACATGTGAAGGGAGAAGTGCCATCCTCCGTTCTCCTCCAACATGTCCTCCACTTTACTCAGGAGCTCTCTCACCTGCTCCAGCGCTCCTTCCTTTCTCCCATCTGTCTCACCTCCTGTGCTCTTCCTTCCCACCCCCTGGACAATTTTGTCCTGCCAAGTCCCTTCCTGTTTCCTCCCACCTCTCTGCACCTCCTGCATCACGGCTGCCTTATTATCGAGCACATGGTATCGATAGCGGCACTTCTCCATCAACCGATGCAGGGCAGGGCCTCCTGATTGGATGTGCTCTTTCACGCTGCACCCTCTTCTCCTCAGCCAGTCTCCATATGTGAACAACACCATTGTGTGTCTCCATACTGCAGAGGTCAAGATCCCCATCCTCCTCTCCACTGCTCTCCCCTCAGATTCCGTGAAGTCCAGCAAAGGGATCACTAACAGAACAACATGAGGTCCTCTAAGTCCACAGAGTGACACTGCTTTCAGCAATTCAATTTTCTCCTCTTTGGGGACAAACTCCTCGGATAAACCCCATCCCTGTGTGTCCACCACTCTCATGTGACATCCAGCGGTGATGGCGCTGGCAGCTGTGCTCACCCCACCTCCTCTGGTTTCAAAAACTTCACCCCTGCCCAGCAGGGTGTTACCAGTACAACTCTTGCCTGTCCGTCTGGGACCAACCAGTAAAATATTGAGTTGTTGTGATACTAGAAAAAGAAGGACAAGACAGCTTTTTAACCTTCTTTGATTCCAAAGATTTGTAAATGTGGCATTTAGTATTGTCTAGTATTACTCGTTGTAGATTGATCAATTACTGAAGTCATTAGATGTACAGAAAACTTGAATGTGAACCTATCCATCTCATTATCTTGCAAAGGATTATTGAAATTATTAGGCTTACTTTTAATTCCTCTACCTTCCACTATTTTGCCCAGGAAGGGGTTCACTGAATGTTTATGATTGCTGGGCACTAAAAAGCCGTCATTGCCCCCTGATTGCACGGCTCAAAATGAATTCTGGTAATGTGCAAGATGTGCTTGGCAACAAAGTAAACCTGCTATACTGCTTAAAGAAATGCACAAAATTATACATGGCTTCATCATTTCAGAAAAATTTCAACACATTTGCGTCACAGGTTTAAAAGGTAACATACCAACATTACCTTGTGGGTTGTAGCTTCCCATTGTGATAGTCGTTCTTGTGGATGATTCCTAGAGGCCACAGGTGTAATATCCCTACACATTAATAATTGCACTATCCCTAAAAACCAGGTTCACAGGATTAAAAGCCCATAAAGGGAGGTCTTGTTCTCTCAGGCTGCATTTTCTTCTTCACTTTGCTATATGATGGCTGAACAGATATACTTTCCTCTTATCATCACATTGAAGCACCTCCCAGTTTTTATTGCTGACTCTGCATTCTTAAGGTACATGAAACTATCAACAACTTTTATGATTCTTATTTAACAGTTGCTTTCCCGCTTTCCGGAAGGCTCCAGCTGAATTTTGCTTTCTTTACTGTTTTATGGCGAGATAAAAACATTTTTTCCAACGTTTGTCAATGTTTAACTAGTGTTGTTTACAGCTGAGTGGCTTTTGATAAGGAGCGTGGAGCTTATTTACATCAGAGGGATTAAAGTCTTACTTTAGGGAGGCTGTATAGCCTTCAGTTGCATTACAACAGAACAGAGAACAACCACATACCATAGCTATACTCTTCAGGGCAGGTTAGGCAAGTACAGCATAGAGTATATTTTAAATGCTTGAAAATAAACTGACCATGCATGTAAATATAATTAGTAATTACTAAAAAAAATCCACAAATTAGTGTAATTGTCTGTTTTATCGTCTGGCATCTGAAAATATCCTTCACGTGTTGAATTCCCAGTTGTCCACAATAGCATCATGCTACTTCTTTACTTTCATCATAATTTTTTTTACGGCATAACTTTTTAACCTCTTTTTAGCGTCTCACATTTTATACATCATCTCTAAGCTCCTCCATGTGATCTTTTTGTGTAAGTTTGCTGGTGTGTCTCTCTCTCTTCCTCTTTTATTATCAGTGCTCTCATGTTTGGTCTGCCTGCAGATTTAATCCGAGCTTGTTTGTGCAAGTGCTATGTGTCATCTTTTGTTTTTTAGTGCAGTCTTTATCCCTAAGTGTCAGAGCTGTATGGGAGTGTCATAGTAAATTGCTGCAATACCACTTTAGGAAAAGTCCATGCTCAGATATTTAAGAGTTTAGTACATTCATGTGTTATGTAATACTGGGATTTACCTCTTTATATCTAAACACCTGATTAACTTACTTCAGTAAGTGATTTCCAACATTACTCAGACTTTGGGCAAGTATTCACTTGTTGTGTTCAGCTGCGCGAGGTGTGATAGTGATAATGACACATAATACACAGTTACTCTAAAGTGAAGGTCTTTTACCTCTTCCTGTAAGTCAGCTGATTTCTAATTTAAAAGTGGGGAGGTGGAGTATTACTCTCCAATGAAAAGTTACACCTATGTGTCTCTGTTGTTTTTTTTACTCTGATCTCAAACATGCACACAGATCAACACACACAGACTCTGACCTGACAGGTAAAGCCAGTAAAGGATCAGCCAGGATTTTATCCTAGGCTGCCTCAGTCAGGTTGGTGGTCAGAGGCCACACGTGTGCACATGTGAGAGCTTGTGCTTGTATACGTGTTAATGCACGTGTGTGTATGGTTGTGTGTGTGTGCATAGGTTTTCCCACTCTCATTCACACATAATCCACTGGAGCTAAAGCAGTCGGAGCAAAGTTTTCTCTGAGTTTCTCCTCTTTTTCACCCTTTTCTCTCCTGCCACTGTGTGTTTTTCTCTGTTCTGTTTTGATCTCTACTTCCTCTGATCTGTTTTACTGTGTCTCTGTCTCTAGTTCGCTCGCTTTGTCTTTACCTCTGTCTTTGCTCTTAAATCTGACACACAAATGTACAGTAAGCTTTCTTAAGCATCCATATAATTAGGTGACCTTGTCCAATGAGGCTGCCCATAACATCTCAACATGTACAGAATGTATGATATAATTTTTTATTTATTTCCACTTTCTTGAACAGTTCTGTTGTCCCTGAATTAATCTACTTGTCATAAATGATTGATGTTTCTTTCTTATTTAAAGGCAATTTCTAATATAAAGAGAATATTTGCATGTACAGTATACATTTCTAGTAATGTGTTGAACAAATAAAGAGACAAATAATTATAGATTATTCACCTTTATCTTACCCATAATACATTTTTATTTGAATTATTTATTGCACACTAACATTAAAAGAGATGACATATAAGTGATGCACACCTGCATTAATTATTCTTTTTGGCCACATTCACATATTATCACAATACAGTTTAACGCAGCTGTTAGTAAGCATTTTCATTTATGCAACATTTCTGCAGTCCATTGGTGAGATGTTTTTGAAACTACTAAAGTGTTAGCAATTACACGATAGATAAGAAGACACCATAAAGACAGCAATAAAACAAGGATTCTCAGGACGTACAATCCGCCACGCAGAGCAACAAGAAACAGCAGAGGAATAATACAGTTGTCTGTTTACACATCAAACAGACAAGGATATATAATATATATAATATAATATGAGCCCAGTATTAACTCTTTTAGAAATATGTGGCTCGTAAGCTAATAAATGCTCAACCAACCATCTGCTAACATTATTGTCGCTGCTGAGAGCTGAGCGAGTGATCCAAAACAGGAAAGTTTTGAGCCATAAAACCAAAACAATTAGCTAAATGATGATAAACACTATAAGAAGGTGAAGGGCAGACTGCAGATTTAGGTGATAATGTTTGGATTTGTTACTACAAGTAACACATTTCTTACATTTTTACATGTAACATTTTATTTTTCACAGTAATCTCCCTATTTCACAATAAATATTGATTAATGCTGCTTTAAAGGGGAATTAGACAACTCCAGAGAAAGATAGTTTATTGATGAGTCATTCCCAAGTCGTCAAATATCAATGCTTTGAGATGGTATTAGGGCCGAGCCCCTGGGAGTGGCTAACCCAAAGCATCGGTATTTGATGCCCTAGGAACGAGACTTAACAATCAACTATATTTCTCCAGAATTGTCGACTTCAGCACACAAGCAATTACACTTGCTTTTCCTTTTCCCCTTTCCCTTGAAGGATTGCCATTTGACTGCTTACACACACTCTCTGTCAGATTTTGAACAAGTTATCTTTGCTCATGTCTGTGTTTTTAAAAAGAAAACACACACTAACAAAATGCCGCAGTGGATTGGAGTGGAACATCAGCAGTTTCTCAGCAAATTACACATGGATGAAGGATCATTCATCATTTTTGACAAACTGCATGTAAGCAGGAATATTAATTGAAGGTGTGCTCAGTAAATTACACCAACAGATTTCCTCTAATATTGACATTTTTATGAATAATGTCAACCTCCCTGCAGTTTGTAACCGTGAAGGATAACAGAGTCAGACTGTGCTCTCTCCTGTTTTTATTTATCACCATCTCTTCTCTGTGTCCATCCTCATGACCCCTTCCCATATTTCTCTGCTTCATCTCCTCTGCTCTTTTCTCCTCATCCTCATCCCCCACTCCCTTTACATTTCTACCTCTCCTTCACATCTTTCCTCCTCCTGTTTCGCTTATCACTTTGCCTCTCATCCCAGAGGAGACGGTGAACAGTGGATTTACAGTAATGCAGGATGCTATAGAGAGAACAGTGCTTTAAAAAGAAACACTGGCATGGATTGTATTACCACCAACTCCACTCTACTAGCCAGCTCTGCCCACAGTGCCCATCTTTCTGTGTGACACTAATATGGCTGGTAAAATATGATTCATACCACAGGATCTGAGCAAATGATTTAGGCAAACATCTCAAGATGGAGTTTGCTCAGGGAGGACTTCAGAAAAGGATTCAGGATTTTCACACCCTACTTTCCTAAACCTGTGTGGGACCGACTTTGTACAATGTTTGTAGCCATTAGTCCTCCCTATGCTGCATCTTTTTTTAGTACAAAATGGTTTTCTAACAGATCCTCTGTGGACTGTAGCAACATAACTGCATTACGTCTGCACAACAACACTATACACACTCTTTAAATGTGATTGTGCCAAAACTGTGGATAGGATAAGGATACAGGACACCACCAGAGCTGCATTACTTATGAATAACCCCAGCATCCCTCAGTGGCTTTGAAGGAGTTCAGTGTCTTGTGTGTTTGAAAAGGGAGAAACTGTGTGTGAGAGTAAAGCTTCACCTCCTGCTTTTCCATTGTTGTTTTGTTTTTGTTTTAAGTGAGGTTTGAATTTGGTTAGTTTGTCCAATGCCTGTCTTTGTTGTGACATGAGGAATAACCTACTTTGTCAATATGGCTGTTTATGTTCAGAATTGACTTTATTGGCATTAGAAACAGTATTAAGCTGTTTTTACTGCACTGCTGTCCTCTTTCAGATCTGTCATACAGACTTCACATTTATTTCACTATTTCTGCTGCAAGTCACAATTAAGGGTGAGCATACACTACATTTTTCGCAACAGCACAATGACACTTTTGCTTCCATTCACATGATGGGTTTCGAGTACTCTACTGGTATCTGTATCACTTTAAGGGCACTGGTATTAGTACTGGCATCGTCATTTTTTAAAGCATATCCAGCTGTACAGGTGAAACATGAGGTTCTCCTCTAAATCTGTTATTTTAACATCTGCCATGCAGTTGTAAACACTAGTTTTGATTAGACTTTCAGGACGTGAGCTGTAGAAACATTTCTTTGTTCTAAGACAGACAGACTGATAGACACTAAACCGTTGAAGAATAAAATAATGTGTTACTAGAAAAGCCTTTCATTAAACCAAGAAGCTTGCCAAATGTTGTTTAAATACAAGCAGCCATACAACAACTTTTCAAGTACTGAAGTTCAATCTGTACCCGGCCCTAGATTTGACTCTGTTGGGCTTATTTGCCCTTGACTGAGGCTATAGCCTCTGTATATGTTGCTTACTTCACACCATTTGAGTTTTTTTCGGATCCTTCTTTATTTGGAGATCTGTGTGTTTGTCAGTTTGATTTCCTGTATTCGTGACCGTGCATGTGTATCTGCTCGTCGCGTCTGTTTTTCTACCTGTCAACATGTTTGCGAGACAGGTTTGTGGATTTCCTTTGTGTAAATGTTTGTTCTTTTATGCATTTCATGTAACAGGAAGACATTGAAGTGGGTCGTTTGGCACGGTGTTTGATCAAGAGAGAAAAGGCTCCGAACTCACTGTGAAATATTCCACAGGTCACTTTAGTGAACTGTTGGTTTAGCTTTTAACTGATTAGTCAGTATACACATGCTTATGAGCAAGCATTGGGGTTGAACATTTGTCCAAATTTTACCGCTGTTGTCGTGTGAAAGCCTTGTAATTACAGTTTTGTTCATTTTCATTTATTATTGACTTTAATTAAAGGATTAAAGGATTACATGCTCCTCTAAATTCTTCAACCTCTTGGGCTCAGAAGCACTTCCAAAACCAACCGGATAATCATAATTATGAAAACTGCATTGTTATCAAGCTGAACATACTCACCTGTTTACTGTCTATTGTTGACATTTCCAAGATAATACAGCTTTCATCCAACAGCAATCATTTCTAATGTGCCAGAGAAGATCAAACACTGACCTTGATAGAAAAAGAAAACTGTGAAAGAAGGGCAGGGAAGAAAAGGGATAAAGGGTAGAGAAGAAAGCAGGCAGAGGGGTTTCTTCTTTGCTGGTGACGTGGCATTGCAGGAGCAAAGAGGCAAGCAATGTATTTTTACAGATGAAATAAAGCTTTGGCCAAAAGAGGGAGAAAGACTTGATAGAGAAAGAGGAGAGGATTATGGGTTGTTTCTTTTTAGCTTTTTATTCTATATGTAATGTGTGTCTTTGTCATCTCCACCTTCTCTGGTTAATGCGACATTTTGACATTACACAGCTCAGTATTTTCAGTATTTAAGTGAAGTAAAATTTGCTAAGAACTCAGACACTGACTTTGACGTTAGCGGATGTGAATTTTTGGTTGTGACTGTCGGAATCTTTACCGTAATTTAATTGGTGCAATCTCTGTGTGGACTGGTGCCAACAATAGTTTGTTATATAACTTAAGTTCCATCAGCCACAAGGTAACAAGGATTTCACTTTTGGGGAGCTCATGTTCTCCATCTTTATATACAGTCAATGGTCTCATTGTTCGTAGGCTGTAGAGTGCTGTGAGATGCTCCAGTCTGTGCACTATGGAAGTGGATGGTACGTTTAGCAACACTGGCTCTCTATCAGTCAAGTTTAGATACCATTTCCACAAATGTCCAAAAAAAGTGTCCTCCACTGACTTTTTCTCTAGTTTTTCTTTGTATCTCACTCATCATCTGTCAGGCTTTATTAGCTTCTGGCCCTCCCATCAGGTCACTTTTTACATCTATCATAAAAGTAATGCTGCCTTTGCCATTTCCCCCCTCTCTCATAATCACAGTCTACAGACAATAAATCCTGCTCTGCACTGCATCTCATTATGGACGTCATGTCACATTGTGTGTCCCTATTACTTCTTGTCCCTGTCGCAGCAGACACAGGGTCAAGATTCATATCCATATAAATTTGTCTCATCAAGTTCGCCACTAGCTGGGATCACCTCACACATGGCATCAATCTAATAATGTCCAGTAGTCCTCATCAGTAAAACCTTCTTATAGAATTCATAGAGCTTTGCCACCCTCATATTAATTAATCAGTAGAGTTGTGGAGAAAACAACTCGTTAAAAGGTTGCTGGTTTTATTTATAATTTTCCAACAAGAGCTCTGAAGATAAAAAGGGAAAGAAAGCACTAAACATGATTCATGCTCATCTTTTGTTTTTTTTCAGCAATAATGGGACAGTTTTCTCACAGGGGTCAATTCATCTAAGTGATTTTTAGCTAAAGATCTTAACTCAGCTCTGGAGAGTTCAACAAAGGGCAACACTCTAAATAGATATTTTCTAACCTGAGAAAACTGTTGTTTTAATGGAAGAAACAAAGGAAACAGTTTCTGTCTGTTCCTCTGTATCTGCATCTCTATCTGATCTACTTCTGAAGATTTACCCCCAGTGGTGATATTCCATCCTGCGGTGTTTTGAATGTAAATCCTCTTAATGCACTGAATGTGTGATGATGCGGGGGTAAATGCTGCTGCTCATCAGGTCATGCTAAGTTTCTCTGCTTATTAGCTTGTCTCACCAATTGAGGATATGCTGATAGGATAAAACATGATAGAAAATATGCAATAAATCTTATCATTAATGCACTGTGCATTGTAGAACAAGTTATTAACCCCAGCTTATTACTTTGCAATACAAGGCCATGATCCACATCTGGAGGGCAGAGGATGGTTAATGTGGAGATGATTCCAACTTACAGTAGCAGCTGCCGGATCACCTACAACTTAAACAACATTATGAACAGACAGCTGTGTTCCCTTGAATCTGCTATTCCCCTCAGTTTTACTATTTTACCCATTTTCAGCTTTTCTTGACGGACCAGTCTTACAACTCCAGCCACAGGAAAGGCTCTAAAAACCCAGCAATACACAGCAGGCAGACAAAGTTAGCGACTACCTGGTAAATATAGTGGAGCAGTTAATAGTTATGGTGTGCTCAGACTGAAAGCAAATAAAATTTTCACACCGTGTTACGCGTGTGAGAATAAAACCTGCAAATATTCGCCCTTCTCTTCCAGAAAACAGGAGAGATCAACCATTGCCGAAGTAACAACCATTGCTGCTTTGTACTTTTTGTGGAAGTCCCAGATCCGTTGGAAAACCAAACGCAGTCGCATCTGGGTTCATAATATCATCCGGAGACGCTCACAGCTTCTCCAGGAACTGTGTCTGGATGACGGCCGCTTCCAACGCTACCTGAGGCTGACCGGTTCCCAGTTTGGTGACCTGCTAGCAAGTCATGACATGTTTTTGCGACACGGTGTCACATGAAATTTTAATAGTTTTAACTTTCGCGAATGAAGCGGAAAACGCAAATTTTGCATGTTTGCATCATTCACACCACATCATTCGTGAGAGTCGCATCACCCGGTGCAAATAAACGCGAATTTGCGTTCATTCGCATCTTTCCATTGACTTTGTATATAATCTGGCTGTGCCAAAAATTTTAGTCGTTTTCAGTCTGAACGCACCATTTAAGAGCCAGATATTTCCCCCAGGAGCTGGTGGAGAACAAAACAGAACTAAAAGAGGATAAATATTAGATTTACATTCATCACGTGGCTACAAATATGATGCCAAATGAATGCGATCCAACTGTTTGCTCACAAATTCATAAAGTAAAATGGTTATGTAACACACTATGTCAATTTGTTTCCACTTCTCCCTAAGTGTCCTCAAAAAATATCAGTTGAACAAGAAAAGAGGGAGAAACACACAGAATTGGCAGTGAGTGTTATATCCACATAACTGAGCACTAATAGCCTATGAGCTTGCTCAAATTAATTTGATCTGGTTCAAAATTGCTCCCCTTGACATGTGCACGCACATGTCACGCATACACAACTCCCCACACACAGAACTTACTCAGTAAGATTAAAAAATTTCTTTAGCCACAATATGTTCAGATCCATTATGCTGTAGCAAATACCGCAGCTGCTTTTCTCTGCAAGTTGGCAAAAAATGAGCTTTTTCCTGCAGAGATGCTAATTAGCCAAATGTGTATAGGAAAGGCTTGTAGGGGTTGTGTGCCTGTGTGTAAGCTTGTGGATAATCATGTGTAATGGTTATATATCATGTTTTTTGCTCAATATATTTCTTTTCATTTTAAAAAAGGAGGACTTAAGCCAATCAAAAGCAGGTGTTTCTCTGGTCATCAGGCAGGGTGGCAGTAAAGCCAGATTAGCGTCAGTAAGTTATATATAGAGCTGTTAATGCGCAGCTACTTCCTAGTTCACAAGCTTTCACTCTGTAACTACATTTAAGTCCAGTAATACTATAAACCATTGTGAACGGCTCTTTATTAGTCAGTTTACATTAGAGCTGAAGAATGAGTCAGCTAGTTCATCAGTCTCTGAATAATTATTATCAAAGTAAAAGTAATTTATCAAGTACAGAAAAGTCTTTAACTGCAGTATGACAAGAAAATATGCAAGGGTTTCTCAATACTACTACTTTAAAGGAAAATTACAATTTATATCATGATACCTTGTTAACTTATCTGAGTGAAATTTTGAATTTAATAGTAAGGGAGTAAACCAACCCTTCAGCGGGGTCCAACCTCACCAAACTAAAACAAATGAGCGCACAAAAGGACTTGAATCACTTGTCTGCAGCTCACTGTATCGGATGCCACTCAGACACCATACAACAGCATTCATCTACAGTGTTAATGTAATGAGAACAGCTCTCATAATGGAAGCATAATTGAGAGTCAAACAGAGGTCACACTTAAAACCAAGAGTGTGGACGTGTCATCATGACTGTGCACAAGTGAACAACTGTCTGTTTCTGCAAGCGTGGATGAGCATTAATGTCACAGCCACTTTGCAAGGACAAACACATGTTGAGCTGCAGTGGATATATGTGTCTGTATAGAGGCTGGGTCATCCTTTCTCCTGTTGGTTTAACCTTGAACACTCACACACATACACACAGCAGTGCAGTGCAGCTACAGAAGCAGGTGGTAGAGGATGTCCAGAATTACAATGGGTTGATGGCTGTGTATTTTTTTCCAAACAAGAACAGCAGGGAGAGGCAGATTGATAGACTAACTGTGCTCTAATGTCACTCAGGATCATCGCACAGCACTTCACATCTCCAAAATAATATACGTACCAATAGTTAAAGCCTGTTACACGATAAAAACATTATCTTAAAAGGGAATCTCCATTTGCAGGAGCCCTTTTTCTGCAACTTGACACATTTACACATTTAATTTTTCTCCATTATAACCTGCATCCCTGATCCTGTTTGACCTTCAATCTGTCTTTTCAATCCCTACATTTTGCTTTCTCTCTCCCCCTCACCTTTCCATCTGAATGACTTCTATTGTTGTCGTTCTGCCTCATTTCCCTGCATTTTCTTCTACTTGATCTAGTGATGATTGGGTGCCATTGTGTTGATGGGGGTCACTAGGTTCTAAGGCTTTTGCACATACAGTGCACTGCAATAAGTCGTGTGTGCATACTGTACAGTGTGTGCCTGACTGCATGAGTGTGGGCTGGGCAGGTTGTCATGTCATGTCATGGAGTTCATTTTAATAACGTGTCTCTCAATTCTGCAGTGTGTAATTAGGCCAATCAGACGTGGCCATTGCTGTTAATTGAAACTGATGATACTATAAAACCCATGTGGGGGAAGTTAAGGCCAAGCTGTTAACACTCAAAAAAGGGGGAGGACTAAAAGATAATTAGCGTTAAATTAGAAAGGTTATGGTCACAGTTTGCTTTTATTTACCCGTCTTACTTGTTGACTGGGTTTGATTCTAGAAAACTGGATATCAGACTGAGTGTGACTTGTCGCTGTTATCTTATCTGGTGGATAAGCTATGTAAGTTTCTAAGATACCGCACACATTTCTGAACTATAATGTAGTGTTACCTCTCTAGGTAACAAGTCAAGCCCACGGCTGGGGTTTCGAACACATTTCATCCAAACAAAATCTTTTCTAACCGCTTGTTGAATTTCATTGTATTTAGCTCTGTTTGCAACTGATCTGTAATCACTTTTTTGTTCTCTGAGAAGGCAACTTTGATTAATGTTCACAATTCTTGTCACCTGAAAATGAGATGAGCAGCAAAAGATATGAAATGTTAATTAAATACAACACATTGAAATAACAGCTGTAGCTTACACCTGTTTTAATTTGGAGTATGTTTTATATTAAGGCCTTTGCTGTAAAATCTGGAGGTCTTGATGTAGAACTACAATGCTGATGAGTTAAAATAATGATACAATAATCATAGAAGAATCAACTGAAATTGAAGTTACATTTGCATCATTATGGAATTAACATAAATAATGTTTATTTAAATGGAAAAAGTACCAATCTGCAACAAATAGAAAGATGCTGCCTAAATGTTTTCTGTTTGCCAAGCTGAAATTAGCAGATGTATTGATCAGGCTCTACAGTATATATATTCGTAGGGTTTTTATTTTTTGCCATTTATGTACAGTTTGTGGGTTTTGTAGATGGAAACTACAACTGAACTGTAGAGGTGGATACGTTCATTAACGTCACATGGGGAATTCATGTGACTACGGACTAGTAAACAACAACAACAACACGATTCAGACCGGTTTCTTCTGAAGTACCATCTTTCCACCTCTTCTCCTCTGTGGTCTGTGTGTTCTGCAGCTCAGACCGCAGCCTCCTGTATCTGTTACCTCCTTAACCTGACGAAGGTCAAAGAAAAGGCTGACTAGGAGCTCACAGTATAGAAGGCAGCATGGACAAGTCACACAAATACAAATATTTATACTAGTTTTCCAAATCCCAAATATTCTTTAGAAAGTAGATAGAAAGTGAGGGTGTGTTTCAGTGGTCTCAAAGTAATGCGACAATACAAACAGATGTCATTGATGGCATGCATGTGTGTGTGCGCGGTTTAAATATTTAAGTCCGCTCTCTCTCTTCTACTTCCATTTCTTATTCATTCATGCATAACAAATATCAAGATGTATTATGCTCGTATTAAAGGCCAAGGTGCAAGTATAAACATTAACAAAACCAAAACAATTAGGGATGCACAATGATATTGGCATCATCATCATCGTTGACCAAGTACCCTAGTTTTCTTATTTTTCCCAGTCACTGTACATTTTGAAAAGCATTGTATTTTATGTATCTGCCACACATTAAGAGAAAGCATAATAATATGTTAATTCAACCACAGGAGAGACTTGTTAACCCCAGTATTGTAAATCACAGTCATAAGTCATACTCATCAATCAATAATCAATACACAAGTCATCTTCTGAAGTGTTTTTTCCTTGCAGACTTTTGTTATTGTCAACTAACTTTATCTTTCTCCCCCTGTCCCTCTCCTTAGCTGAGCCTCTTCCTCTGATGGACCTGTGTCGGCGTGCAGCCCGCCTGGCGTTAGGCCGGGAGCGGCTTCAGGAGATCGAGAGCCTCCCCCTGCCCCAGTCCCTGAAAAATTACCTCCAATACCAGTGACTGACACCAGCAGAGCCAACTGGGAGTACACGGACTCAACCCAGAGATGGATGGACAAAAGAAATTACTCAGAAGACCGAGAGGGGATGCTGGATGGAAGAATGTCCACACTGAGAGCACCATAGCTCTACAAAAGATGGATTTATAAAAAGGGTGGAGAGAAAGATGGTGGATGAACTGACAGAGGCAGTCCAGGCTATCAAACAAAGAACAGGACAGCACCAGCTTCTTTTGGATTTCCAGCTGCTTATTCATTCGTCTTTTGACTTGAAATAAATTATTAATGATGGTATCCCATCAGTGTCTCACTCATCCAGAAAGAAAACCCATCCTCTGATGGCACAGTGTGGTTAAGAGGTGACAGTGTTAAGACAACCACTGCCACCTAGTGATGAGAATAACAAACTGCGATGAGAAAGCACACTAATCCTATTCCCTGGAGGCCTTTCTGACACAGTTAGTGACCATATCATTGCTGTTGGATACCATAGTGTGTATTCATGGCCCCACTAGCACAGGTGGCAGGCTGCAGAGCCCAGATGTCCAAAAGGATTTTAGCGCTAATGTTTGGGGTTTTTTATCTGACTGACTTGGGGCCCGACCAAAAGCTCACATCGCATACAGAGTTCATCAAAACATGGCTGCAAGGTGTATGCAAAGTTCAGTAAAAGAAATAAAGCATGCAGAACTTTTCTCTTGGCTTTATGCTGACATCTAATGAGAGCTAATCTCTTTTAGACATGGAGTAAGTAATCTCCATCAGTTAAAGTGAAGCTTTTTGTCATTCAGAGTTGGTTACATAAAGGTTCGTTACGGCTATATTCACAATGCTCGTACAGTATTTAGCAGCTGGTGCGTGAGATGAAGCGGTGGAGCTGAAAATAAATGACATGAAGGAAGAAAAGCGAATCAGTGTTGGATTTTTAAAATTTATTTTGCCTTTTAAGTCTTAATTAAAGACTATTGTTAAAGTTCATCACCAGTTCCCACTCATCAATTTCATCATTTATTAGTTATTTCAAACACAAATACAGAATGACAAGACGTTACATTCAGACTCAGAGTATTCATCATTTCATCCATGCAGTTAGCCTGAATGAAACCTGAAAAAAAGGGGAAATAAAAATCCTTTTTATAGCCTGATCTGAGAACAGTCTCCTCAAGAATTTAAAATGAAGAGTGTTTCAGTGTCTCAAACAGATTTTATTTCCTTTGTGCATAGAAGTAGTAGATTTGTTACAGTGGTCTTCATGCTCCTGAAAACTTGGCCTCAAATCTTAATTATTCATCTGTAAAATTAAATATTAGGAACTTCAATCTAATCTTGATCGACAATACCCATACAACTCACCAACTGCTGTCAGATTTGAATTCAAATGTTATTGAATCCTGAGTGATTGATGAAAGTATGTGAAATCAATGATGCTTTGCAATGCTTTAAACCAGTCAGAAGAACAGACTGAAGACTGTGAAAAACACTAAAACAGTTTTAAGTTTGGTAGAAGATTGTGTTCTTTTAGGACCCCATTGATCATAACAAGAAGCTAAGGAAGAAAATAGTCATTAGGGCCTTTAATACAGGACCAAGATGTGCATTTAATACTTTAATGTGCGCACTTTGTGCTGCTGTTGCCTTATTGTTAATGATATTAAATTAAGACTTGCGCTACATGGGAAGTGTGATGAAAATGTTAAATCCGACTTATTAAGGTTGCGGTCATGACTTTTATGTAACAAGCTGCATGTCTGAATAGAGCTTTGTTAAAAAAAACAAAAACAGGACAAAACTGTCTGCTGTATAAAGCAGTGTTATGTTGCACTGAGAACCATTCCTCACAGGACACCATCATGTATTATGATGTCAATAACAACCAAAGTATTTCATACTAAGCCATGGAGTGTGTGAATGTGTCTGTAGGAGCTGTAGGTCGCGGCCCGTTGCAGTCTTAACTAGTGCTAACATTCTGTTGGCAGTAAGAAGAGCCTCACCTTGTAGCACCCTGCTGTAGCTCACTGGTACCAGACAGTATCTGTCTGCTCTCCGCACAACTGTCTTAATGACCGCAAAAAAACAAACAAACAGGACCAGAGCAGAACTAGTCTCACTGGATGGAACAAGATGGAGCAACATGGGCAGACGTGTTTCTGGCTCGGAATAAGATGCAGATGACACACACACACACACAGACACACCCACACAGACACACACACACACTGTAGACCAATCACGTTTTGTTTCCTAAAAAAAGAAGCTTGAGTCACTTTTTTTTTAAACTTCTGAGTTTGTATCCTACATTATTATTATTATTATTATTATTATTATTATTATTGTGAGTGTGAAGTCTGATTCTGATGATGATGGGATGATGAAAATTATTTATCATAAGCTTGTTATACGTTTGTTTTTTACTGATCATTGATGGTTACATTCAGGTAAATTTAATACAAAGATGCTGGCGATGAAAGGAGAAAGAAATTTAAAGTTGTTTTCTTCAATGCTGCTTTTATTATTATCATTATTATTATTTTATTATAAATAATATTTGTTATGGGGGTGTTCTTACCTCCTGTTTTCATTTGTTATCAGATAGGATGGGGAGGAAAGGACCATTAAGAAAGTAGTAGAATGTATGGACAGACAGACATGTCAACAGATATGAAATGTGAATAAAAGACAAGTGAATTTAAAAAAATATTCTTTGTGTTTCTTTCTCTTTGGCTGTTTCTTGGGGTTTTTTTTAGGAATGCTCACTAAAATATACATGTTAAACTCATCTGACACTTAAAATAAAAATTCAGAGCTGCTACAAAAGTGCCTGATGGTTGGACTCGGGCCGACAGATTTTCAGCATTTCAGCAAGTGTGTCTGAGGGAGCGTTAAATCTACTGGCAAGGAAAATTGGTCCATAAAGTATTTGGCTGTAAGTTCTCCCAATTGTAAACTGTGCAGTTCCCACTTCAGAAAAGTAAACAGCTAATGCACTGCTCATCAGCTCCTGCAGTTGTGAATACATCCCACAGGGAGGTATTGATGTGCTCAAAGTAAAAACTGCAGGGCACCACAGAGTCAAAAAGCAGACATTAGTGAGAATGATGTGGTGACAGGCTTTATAATACCAGTACACAATGTGGGATCATTCCCATCAGGTCCAACTCACTATATTTAAACACACCGGTGACTAGTGTTTGACAAATCAAGAGCAGACAGACGGTGTAATGATGCCTCCACATCACGCACAGTCATGCCTGGAATGGATTCAACAATTTAACACACACACAGACACACACACACACAGACACACACACACACACTGCAGTCAGCGTGTTGAAGTATCCTTAGGCAAAATACTGAACCCTAAACTTTGATAAGGCCCCAGAGCACTTTGTCATTTACAGCAGAATTTTAGGTCTGAAGACAGATGGCCACACACCAGCACAGGTTCAGTCTAAAGGTGCAGTCAGATCAAATTCTGGTATGTGATGTTTACTTGTTTAGTGTAAACAAAAACTGAGGGAGTCCAACAACAGCAGTCCACAAAGTTATTATTATGGTAGGAAAATAGTGGCCCATGGCCAAAATCTGGTCCTCCAACGAAAATATTTGGCACTGCCCTCAATCACAGCGTCCTTTCTTCTACACATCTTGTATTATTTCATCATGCAGTTATTAAATAAGAATATAAACAAAAACCAGTATTTTCTAAATTAGAGTTCAATACCTTCTAAAACTAAACATTACAGAGTCTTTATAGAAATGAACGGGAAGTCTGAACATACCAGAAAATTATTATTTTTTTATTATTATTGACTATTTATTTTAATATTATTATTATTACAGATGCATTAACATGCAGCACTTTAATGTAGCTGGTCTGTAATCTGAACTACTTTATAAACTTATTTTAAAACTTACTTTATTTTTAATCTAAAACAATACATCATATTTCTAAACATATATGTTTTACATGTAAAATCAAGTAATTGGAGCTGTCAGATACATAGACAAGTAAAATTTATATTTCCCTCTGAAATGTAGAGAAGTACAAAGTCAAATTGTGCCATTGTACAACAGTTGAGTAAATGTAATTAGTAATGCTCCATGACTGGCAAGGACCAACATTTCAATCTGCTTCATCAATACTCAAGCTAACAAAATCTATAGAATACTTTGAAAAGGAATGAAAGAATGAACACAGGGAAACACATCTTCATTTACTCCATCTCTGCTGGCTCACATGCTGCACACAGACACTGCTGCTGCTGCCTACACTTCAAACGTTTAACCCTGATGTGCACTAAAAAAGGCAACAAAAAGGCTGCACTTAAGTTCTATTCTGGGACTTTGACAGGAAGCTGAGGTGTGAAAAGGGTCCACAACACATTTTCTCTCCTGGGGAGGGCAGTTTGCCTTCAGAGGGGGATGAACTGAAGACCATGAAAACCAGGACGTTTTTCCAGGTATTTCTGATTAATAAATGATTTTAGAGAAACAGCAGTGATGTTCTTCAATATACCGCCTTTATATCATCAGTTTTGAACTAATGTGCTGAGAGAAACAGATGTTATGAGTTATAAAGGTGGTTAAGTGAGCCAATGTAAGCTCTGCTGACATAGCATTAGTACTTAATGTTTTTTTATTAGAAAGCCTGAATAAATAAAAAGAGGGAAACTCCTCCCTTAATGTTTTTGACTTTTAAAAAAAAACAGTAAAATGTCACATTGTTGCAGGAGGTATTATAGAAAATGAAGCACAAAATGCTTGGCTCTAGAATAAGTGGTTTTTAGCCAACACACATGCTGACTCACATATACAGTCTCAACTCCTATAATTTATCAACAATCCAATATTACAAATCACAAATTTGCCTCAAGGGGCTTCACAATCCATCCCTTCACACCCCTTCCAATTCCATCTCCATCACCACGTACAATGAACTATCTGGACACCTGACTTTGCCAAAAATCCTCCCCAGACAACAGCAACATTTTGGGGGATACATGCACTAAATAAAACCCAGCTCAGCTCATAAGACTCATGATACTCAACAAGAAAATCAACATGAAAGCATCATAATGCTCATGCTGAATGGCAACTACAGGAAGATGAGCTCAGCAACAAAACAAATACATTTACAAGACAGACCGCAGCATCACTGGAGCAGAAACATTCAGCGAATGACAAGTTTTCACAAGCAAATTCACCGTTGTGGATGTTTAAGGCGGAGCTAATTTTAACTACTTTAGATACTGTTGGTTAGTTAAATCTACAGCAATGTCTTATATTCATATATTAATTCCTTTATTTTAGTACTATATGAATGAAAAACAAGACCTCAAACAACAGAACTGGAACAAAACACACAATAGTGAACTGCATACAAAAATAAAAATAAACCAGTTTCTGAGGATTCGCTACCTTGTACAATTTCAGTTATATTAAGCTTTAGGTTTTACTATTGGCTCTAATGTGTCTAAAAGGAGCTAAATCTCCAGAGACATGGTTAACCAAACAGTAACAAATCTGCTGCTTTCTTCGTCCTATACTCGACTATGGGTCTGACTTCCTTATGCAGCATAACGCCCACACACACACACACTACACCTCAGGCTTGCTCTTTCTTGGACATTAAGAAAAAGTTTGGTCATTTAAAATGCACATAGTACTATTCCTCATCCGTCTTTCAATATGTCAGAAGTTGTTCAATCAATTTAAGATATTGCATATTACAATTTGCAGTTCAGTATAATATTCCCTATAATTTCATATATTGTTATGCCTTCCTGAATAAAAACACTTTTCTCTAGAAAGCCAGCTTGGACTCCTGTCAGACTCGAACTGTTGAACTGTCTGCTGCTTTAAGTGTTGAAGAAGGTGAGAAGAAGTGAAGAAGAAGATGGAAACATTGTTATGAGTGTTGCACGTACTGACACAGTCTGGTATCAGGCAAAGGCACTGTTTTCTCTAGCATGGGTCCATTAGAGTGTTATTGAACATGTGCTAATCACTTAAAAGGGCGCATTAAGCTACTAATTAGCCGATTGTATTTCTTCATCCTCAGGGAACTGCTGAGTGAAAAAATGAATAGTCAGCACTGTTGTGAGCAGGGAGCCCAATGCAGAGCTGCAACACTTCATCTCCACAAACTCTGGACATTTAATAGATAAACTCAAATGAAGTCAGTTTAAAGCCAAATTCCTCATCCTGAGGTTTGTACAACAGGAAGGTTTCCTGACTGATGTTTGAGCTTCATTCAGACCCGGACTCAGATGAGGAGTCTGTTGGGCACCAAAATCGGCGGCTAGCACATGTATCAGAATGGTAAGTGTAGTTAGCATCTTTTGTTTGTGTTGTTTGTTAGCTTGTAACTGTCAGTGGCTGACACAGTGTTAGTGGTTGTGAAACGTACAATAATATCTGCTACGATGTTACAGTGTGTTCACGTCTTGATAGCCAACCAAAATCTGAAAAGTTGCCTACCAGTATTTTTATTTTTACTAAAGCAATTCAAAATTACATTTCAAATTATGCTTGTTATCAGACCATTTCTCTTCTGAGAAGAGATTTACTCCCCAAATAACCATTATATTTATGTTATTGCCTTTGTCTGCGTCAGACCTTACCACTGTTTGTTTGCCTCACAGCAGCCACCTTAGTAAATCATGTGTTTTTATTTCTCAGTCTCTGTCATCTTCATCATTTGTTTTTTATCATTCTTGTCCTTTGACAAAAGTGAAAGAAATTGCAATAATTAAACTTTTGACACGCTGTCGGCACACGCATCCGCTACAAGCTCTTTGCAAATTGTACATTGGCCTGTCACACACCCACAAACAGCGGAGAGACACAGCTAGCTAGTTAACTTAGCACAACAGGTGGATTTGAGAGAAAATACAACAGACGACGAGACCAAGGCAAACATGAAACACAGAAGAACATCCAAAAAAAACACGCCACATGTTTCTGATTTGTCCTAAAACAGCACGTCAGTCCGCCCAGAACACAAAAGTAAAAGTCAAAACACATCAGCAGCAGATTAAATATGCTAGTTAGGCTAAAGTTAGCAAGAGCACAGTGAAGGAGAGCATAAAACCAGCCAAAGCCACACAAGACACGACAAAATGAGCCGTTTCCAAATTGATTCTATCATTAGAAATATATTGAAACTCACCATTGACGGTTTCAAAGGAGTGCAGACTGCCAGTTGTTGAAAAGTTGTTATCCAAAATGCCCAGCAGCTCTTCTGTCCGAGGACGTTTGAAGACAAATCCATCCATATTAAGACACGACCATGATTCATGTTACAGGGCAAGAGTCTGAGCCGAACTATAAACACCTGCTGCTGTTTGGGTTCTTCTGTCTGCGCTGTGTTCAGAGATGTCAGGGATGTAACATTGTTAATCATGAAATTCAGTTTTGATTTACCGTATTTAACGTTCTTATGTACTGGCAGCCAACATCTGACATGTATATAACAAATCAGGTAATGTACAGCTATTCAGGAATCTAACGTCAGTCCGGGCCTCTCCAATGGCCCCTTGACCCCCTCTACTTCCGGCGCCCTTGATCATTGAACACATACACTTTGTTGTGTGTCAGCTGCACTTATTGAAAAGATATGTTATGGGAATTAAAGCTGCAGTGGGCAATTTGAAAATACACAATGCAAAACCTTACACCTCTCTTTTCCGCCTCTTATTACTTCGC
Source organism: Hollardia meadi (assembly GCA_037974645.1). Lineage (NCBI taxonomy): Eukaryota > Metazoa > Chordata > Actinopteri > Tetraodontiformes > Triacanthodidae > Hollardia > Hollardia meadi. Next base: position 3,365 of record JBBPCS010014642.1, on the reverse strand, counting down.
TAAGCCCTTCCCATTAAATGATGAACAAAAATGTGTATGCATTTTGCTTTGCTTGAAGCAGAATGTCAAGTTTATCATCTGTTATAACTAACTGGCAAACTGATGTCTGTTCTACTCTGCTAGTTATGTCTGATTCACAGGTTTAAAAAAAACAGCGAAAGGTGAATAATTATCACAAGTTGCTGTATAGTTCTTGGAGAGGAAGAGAGGAACCAAGACACATCTGACCATTTTCTCATTCAGACATGTTTAGCCTTCTGCTTTGTTTCCTCACTGTAAAGCATTACTACAAAAAACAAAATGGAGACAACAAGTTATGTTTACATCTGCGTCCCCATGAGACCACAAGGTCGTGCATTGCTTCATCTGGCATGATCATCTTAACAAATATCCTGTAGTGTGTGATGCACCACCATTTTCAAGTCTTGTAGTGTGAGCATGAAAGTAGCGATTAGAGCAGTTAGAGAAAAGAAAATCTGTAAAGTTTATGCGTGTGATGCAAACTGATTTCAAAATCTGTTAGGATTTTCCTGTAGTCTGAGCCCGGCTTTAGAGTGAAATAACACTACCTACTGCAGCTTTAATGTATATACTAACACAATTGTTCCTTTCTGGCATGTGATGTGACACTTAAATGACTGACACTATAAGATTTATAACAATCTTATGGTGTCAGTTGTATGCTAAATATGAAGCTAGAGCCAACAGGTTAGTTTAGCTCAGTTTCAGCTTCACATGAAGGACCTTCAAAGACCTGAAGAGGGAACATAATTTCACAAAAAAGCAAGAAATTAGAAGAAATCCTGAAAAAACATGTAATCTAAGCTCTTTTTTTCCCATTCTACCTTTAATCATCTTGTAACTCCTGATTCAAGACTTTGATCTTCTGGTGTTTAAACAGCATATACTGTACTGTAGGAGAATTACATCACATCCATGTTTAGTCACAAACAAGGAGAGCTGTGTAGATTCTAAAACAAGTCTTTATTGGTCAATATACAGAAAGCAGTGGGATGACCACTAAAGAGACAGAAATCCCAACCATTTTTTTTTTTACAAAAAGAAAAAGAAACAGATATATAAAATAACTGTCTTGAACATTTTTACAGGGTTTGTTTTTATATGTAAAAGAATCTTTAATCTTTCAGAAGCACAATATGACAAAGGGGGATGAGGGGGAAATTTTTTCACAATGATGACATCACAATCACAGGTGCTTAAAGGCCAACAGAGGGAGGTGAAAAGGGGACAGTTAAAGAGCTCAGAGGGAGTATTAGTCACTGATACTGTCTGGGCATGAAAAGATGAGGGGTGATTTCTCTGAGCAGACATGGCAATGTCAAATGGATTTGGAGTTACTCTAGTTACAAACTAATTTTGTCTGGTCAAGTTAATCAACAATAACAAGATGGATCTAATGTCAATAAAGTTTCCACTTCTGCTTGTAGTTCTGGTGAAGCTGTGCCGGTTTGATAACAATAGTAAAATAAACAACCACTCTGCTTTTTTTTCCTCCAGACCAGCTTCGAGTCTTTAAAGGGGCATTTCTCCAATTTACATATTGAGTTCATAAGAAGCGCGACTCAAAAAGAACATTTGAATAATATCATCTGTGGCTCTAGAGGAGCTGTTTCAACTAAGAGAAAATAACCCTGATGATTTAATCAGGGTTATCTTGATGTGGAACTCGAACAGACCAGGGGCCAGTTTTATAGACTAGTCTGTAGGCCAGTCTTAACTTTGCTCTCAGATTAGTTTAATACAAGAGAAACAGTTTCACAAAAATAAAGACTTATTTTTCCCTAAAATGTTAGTAACCCTACCCCCAGGCTAACTCAGAACTAAGAGCCATGCTTCCATGTTAAGAGTCAGTGTCACCTGCTAATCAGACAGCGTCGGGGAAAAAAATAATAGCAAACCAACAATTATGAGTGGCTCATAATTATTGGTTTGCCAATAATGTTGCTGATAATGTTGTAGCGAATAATGAGAGGGGGAAGAGTTTTTAGAGAGCACAGTAATTTGTTTTGAAAGAGTCAGTCGTTTTGTTTACCCAAGGAAACTGTCCTGAGTCTGACTGATGAGTGACCAGAAGTACTTAACGCCGCCACGCTAAGAAACCACAGCTCTCAGCTGCTGGAGAAAACAAAGCTGAGCAGTTTGACAACCATGTTTTTAGTTTGAAACATCTTAATTGACCCAGAATTCATGGCAAAGAACTACGCAGGTTTATGCAAAGGATTCATTTTGATATCTTTCTGAAGTTTGTTAGTTTGATCTATGCCATAGTCAAAGTCTGTCTTTGTGAAACCAACCCCCGGGGATGAGTCATGCAAAAATACATTACTGGAGTATTCCTGTTTCTGCCTACTGGTCTTTTATCCTGGGCCCATAATTGCATAGAGGGCTCCCCTTTACTATGAAATTAAAAACATCATTTAAGATATTTGTATCATGAAAAATACCCCCAAAAACAGCAAAGGCTACATTAGGCCACAGTATAATTTTAAAATATATTGGAAAATTTTGTAAAACAGTTTTATAATTCTGCTTTGTATATAAATCAGGACAAATGTGTTAACATGATAACAGGATCTTGTTTCTCTTTAGTGTCCAGGCCACAGAACCACAGCACTGTGATGTAGTTAGAGAAACTCAGCACTGACCACACAGACGTCACAAACAGGTTTGAGTTAAAGATGGAAAACAGAGGATATACACAGTGACAGAACAGCTATGTCATGCCTACTATATCGGCCAAAGAAACTAAGTTATGGAAACATTAAATAATGGATATGTATATGGATATATCTTACTGCTAAATCTGTTAATAACCCATCATATTGCAGATAATCTGTTAAAAAAATAAACACGTAAAAGTAATCTGAGGACACATGTAATTGCAAATATTAATTGTTGCGATAAAAGCCCACATTATCTCTGAGTTAATGTAAGAAATGGAGCGAATTTGTCTCACTAAGAGTTGACTTATGTTTGTTTTTAATTCAAATTTATCAGCACAACTACAGTTGATTGTGCACGTATAATGAGAGGACTGTGCTTGTTTGGTATTCATCATTTATTTTGCATCTTTGTTGGTTGTGATGTGAATAAAAATGTATGTTTTCCAGCACTGTAGGACTGCAGCTGAATCTGTACTTTGCACTTTGTCCAGCAGAGGGAGGTGTTTCATTAAAAATGACAACATGGGAAGAATCAGCTTGTGAATAATTTTATCAAAGATTTTGTCTGTTTGTATGTATGTGTGCATACTGTGAGCATGATGGACAACATGGTGTGTGTGTGTGTGTGTGTGTGTGTGTGTGTGTGTGTGTGTGTGTGTGTGTGTGTGTGTGTGTGTGTGT
>JBBPCS010014504.1:0-28021 GCA_037974645.1 Hollardia meadi | reverse complement strand
GTGTGTGTGTGTGTGTGTGTGTGTGTGTGTGTGTGTGTGTGTGTGTGTGTGTGTGTGTGTGTGTGTGAGAGAGAGCGTGTGAGCGTGTGTCTGCGCGTGTGCTTGTGATTTTTATTTTTATTTTTCAACTGGAACCATAAACTGATGCACAGTGAGTGCATGAAGTATCCTGCTACGTTATGATGTTGACACACTAAATAAGTACGTAACAAATTTTTTGTCTTTTTTGTTGTTTTTTTATTTTAAGGATGTAACAAATGTTTTACATTTTAATTGAAGTATGTTGGATATTTCCTGTCTAAATTATATTATTCTGGATTATCTCTTTTTTTTTCTGTATATGTCTTGGGGAAAAAATTTAAATGTGGTGTCTCTTATTCCAATTGATTTGTCTTCATTTTTAACCACACTGCATATTCATCTCAACTCCAGGAAAAAGCAAGTATGCGAGGTGAATGTTAAATACCTCAAAGTCAAATGGAGAAAGTGAAGCAGAAGGAATTTAGGTTACCCTGAGGCTGAAAGCCTGGTATTATCATATTTTAATGTATAATAATTATCATTCAGTGTGGTTGTTGAAAGCAGAATTGTTTTTGACCTTCAAGTATTTTTGTTCTCAGCATTATAGTCATCTACTTGCAGTTGTTTTGCTAATCTTTTAACTTTTATTTTCAATTATGTTTAGTTTTAAATATTTTTCAGATCAAATATGAAGTTGTAATTATTTAGAACAAAGATCCTAGTTTTATGTCTTTGTTGTTTTTTTCTTTCTTTACCAGTACAGTTGTACACAAAAATGGTTTCAACAATAATTATGTTATAATTAAGTAGTTAAAAAAGGAAGGAAAGTTTACTCCACGTATGGGGAGTCAATGTCTGACTTAATTACTGAAAATGTATTAATGCTGTTGCTACTTGTTTGAACATCATGCCATTTCTACACAATGCAGTTATTTGAGAAAATGTGTTCATGTTCCAAACCAGCACTGGAGGATTAGCGACCACTCAGTAAAATCATGTTAGAAAACAGACACTTTGCATGCATTTAAACACCACTTACCCAAAGTGTTAGCAGTTTATAGGGCACCTTTCTTCACAGGATTTCCGTTTCCTACTCTCAAACACATTGACACTTGGGTAAACATGTTGTGTTTTAATATGGGTTTACCATGGCGTCATTTCGAATAATATAAAAAAAAAATTAAAATCATATTTACCTGTAAACCAAAACTTAGAGTACGTGGGCGATGACTGTGAAATGCTCATCTGAACGTGACATTTCTAGCTCTTATTGGAAAGATGAGCATTGCAGGCTTACTGTACAGTATGCGAACCAATTGCAATAACCAAAATTGATCTGAAGTCTGGGCAAAAAGGCCACAGTTGTTGTTGTCACTTTATGGATGGCTTGCATTATCCAAAATGACAGGAAATGTGCAAAAAGAAAAATGTGTCTCTGTGTTTTATTATGGGGAAAGAGCAGTGCAGATAGAGCAACACTGCCATTCTGAGAGGCACATAACAAACGACAGACCCTATTTAGAGGTGAGCGTGGGGATTTTATGCAACAATCACAAACCTCCAACAACACAACAGCAAGAATTAAAGCCAGTAACTCTTTTTACATCTCTTGTGTTGGCAAGCAATTTGCATCAACTGCCAGACCACACTCAGGTTTCCCCCAGCAGTGGGAAATAGCTGAGTGACAATAACGAAAAAGAAGATTTGGTGTTAGGCTGCTGGTTTTGTAATGTGGAAGGGAATTTGTAGACATTGCTCTCTTGCAAAATGCATCGGTGTTGGTGCACGTACAAACACAACCATCTATTGACTTTTGGTTTCTGGGATAAAGGATTTGTAGGAACCCATTGACAAAAAAAGCAAACGGGAAAATTTGTCAAATTTTGTCAAAAAAATGTCAAAGATCGTCAAAGCCAGTGATCTCTGCTCTGTTCACGTTCATCTTTTCCTCTCTTAAAAGAAAATTCAGATTGTTTTCATTGGATTGCTGCAGCTCTGGTGAGGTTGTAGTCCATCATCCAGGTACACCTCATTTTTTTCTCTTGAACTCAGCCCCTTTTGTAGCCCTCGGGGATAACAAGGTTTGTGCTCCTTGATGTGAAAAAAGAGCCAATATCCAAATCAAAACAGCATGAAACAGATAGGGCCATTATTGAAATTGATCAGGGTAATCATCAGCTGAGTCTGACAGGCTAATCATGGTTTGTTTTCACACACAAGACACGGAGAGGGAGAGAGAGAGAGAGAGAGAGAGAGACTTCAGACTATTATTCATCGCCAGCACAGTGATGTTTGGAAATTATGGTAATTATTCCCTCCTAGCTTGAAGGATGGTGCTGCTCATCTCACATCTATTTTTTCGTATTCATTTTGCCACAAGATTAACCACATTTAAGAAACTTAAGTCAGATCACCTCCCAAGGAGGTCTGTGCTGGGATCCCTTTACAAGGGTTTACATGAAGTGTCTGCTGCCAATAAGGACAAACAATGACAGCCTCATTGCTTTCAGTTCCCTTGAAACTTCTTGCCTGAAAATTGCAAACAACAGAAACACACTTCAGTTTTTCTTTCTCTCTCTCACACGCACACACATGGCACATAGTCTAGTCATATTGCTGCCTACATTTGGTATGTAACAGCATGACAATTACCACCTATAAAGTACACAGGTCTGGTCATGGATGTGTATTTGTGTGCACTGTAATGACAATGTAAGCGAGGCTTAATCACAGAAAGCCTTGATATACCACACTGCTGCCTCGTCAGTATTGTCTCTGGGACTAGTCACAGCACTCCATAGTTTTCTGAAAGGATAGTGCAGACACAACTGCTTTTTCCTCAATAATTGTCATATATATATATATATATATATATTTTAAGTTATATCAGCTACAGTATAATTCCTCAAGTTAAGCACACTTTTACTGAGGACAAACCCATGTAAGCACTAACCTTTAGAATATCTTTTTTTCCACACATAACCAGAGGTAAGGAGGAGGTTGTATAACTGACTTCATCTTAAAGTCCACCTATAACAGCAATGCCGTATGGTCACTATGGCAGAGTTAAGGCTGCACTGAGCATTACATACTTCAAACCAAAACTGCGTATATTCATATTTATCATTGAAAGGAACCCTGCTAATTGTCAATATCAAACAAGCATATTGATTATTAACTCTAAAGATATCTGCGGCCACAGACCAAATGCAAACTGTGAAACACTGAGCTGAAGAAGCAACACAGGCACAAAGCAGTCTGAACTGTGATCTGAGGATGAGAGCTGCTCTCCCTTCTCAGTGTAGGTGTAAAATAGTCTGCAACTGACAGATCACTGCTGGAAATCCCACTAGATCATGTTCCTAAAGTTGTGGCCTTGGTCTGAGCCACATGCAGCTAACAGAAAGGTTTCATCTTTATTTCCTTGTTCTTAAATCCCCGCTGCTTCCAAATGTCTAACAGGAGAAGGCATGTGGAGGATGTGGACCTGTGCAGGCGGCTTCTTTGAAAGGCTTAATTTGGAGAGTTGTCTTTGACTTGGGGCCTTTTGCCTACTTAGCATCAGTCTTAATGCAGTATGGGGACTGATAGCCTTAAGGTTAGACAAGCTGGCTTGCAGAGCAGTTAAATAGACACAATCATGTTACATTTAGTGAGACAATGTGATGTTTTGTGTTGCAGCACAGCACAGCTATTTACCATGTCATGGCTCATTTACTGTAGTTGGGAAAACTCTAATAAGCTCTCAGTTGGCCCTTATATTGTCTTGTCATTATGCACTGTAAAACTTCAGCCTCCCCCAATGTGATGATTGCACCTCTTTGCTAAATTCAGGAGTTCAAATGAGCACTGATTGTTTCTCCCCACGCTGTAGGCTTCCATATACATTATAACATGCATCACGGTCAGGCAAACTACGCACAGCAGGAGTTGAGATACCTATTTCAATGGGAAGTAAGCAACTTCTATAATTGAAAATAAATCACAGTCTCTCAGACTGTGTGCCGTTTCTTTCTGCGTGGCATTAAAAAGTCAGCCTCTGTGCTGTCTTATTAAAGCAAATGCAAATTATCCTAACTCCCACCAAGCATGACTTTTAAAAAGGATATGCAAGACACACTGCAAGTCCTATTCAAGCCAAACTTATAATGATAAAACCCAGCAACCCGGGAAGGGGATCTTGGAAATACACAAGTAAAATATTTCTGATCCACTGCCAAAGTTCAGCTTGGAAAGTGCACTGAGAAGGCCTCAATACGCATTCCTGTTTCTGTCTGACTCCAGTGATCCAATTTTGACTCACTGCCCATGAAAGCTTATATTTTGGCAGTACCACTGCAGATTTATGTTGATTTGACCAATTCCATTGTCTGTTCGAAGACTGCATAAGGGTTGCAGGACTTATTCTCTATCAGCTCAAGTCTAGAGGGGGGGCTACAGAACAACTATGTATTTCTTTTCTTTGTCTCCATATGTGCAAGACAGGAGAGCAGTCTTTGAGGAAAATTTGATACAAATTTTAAAAAAAAATGACTGAGCTTGTTTTGCACCTACCAGATAATACTATTAATTTTAGGTGTTTTGTGACATTTGTGTGATTTGCATCGGAGTCTAGAAGAGATAATTGTTTTGGATGTGAACTTTGGTTTGACATGAGAAATGGAAACCTTTGTCTCAGCTACCAGGGGACTATCACAGCAGACGTATGACGTAGTCTCGTGATCTGTTGGGATATATTTGGTGATTCTCGTGAATACAATTCTGCCCTTTGCCCGGCTACAAGTTCACAGGACTCTCTTCAGATTAGATTGTTCCCAAGTGGAGGGGGACGTGCTGTTCGACTCCCTGTATTGTGAAGGATTGTTGGTTCATATGTATTTTCTTGATGAAAAGTGTGTGCTCATATTTAAGAATGACAATAATAAAATGTTGTATCTTAAGCTCATGAGGTGATTTTTGTTGATCTTTAAGGTTTCATTCATGTTGAATTTTTTTTCAAAAAATCTTTTGCTCTATACACTGCCAACAGACTTTTCCCTGGTTCACAAACAACAGACACTCCTACAGTGGCACCTATCCAGAAACAAGACAAACCTATTGATTTTTTTATCCCACAGAAGTCCTGACCTTGGACTGAGCTCATTGTGGTCTCTCCGCTACATTACTAACATCCACTTACTGCAGTTCTCTAAATGACACCAGTGTGTCTTCGAGCCTGAAAACAGTGTATTTTAAGGGTTCTGGTACATCAATTATGTACAACCACAGCAGGAGGGCTGCCACAACGCTCTGAACCTGTTCCTCTTCCTCCACCATGAATGTTAATTGCATACTGAAGCTGCATGCAAAAACAATTTCCTCTTCTCATTCATTTGCTGTATATATGATACAAGTATCTCAAAGTTTTCACTGTGTTTTGCTGGCAGTGATGCTTGTGACCTGGAGCAAATTTTTACTGTGTGATAAATAATGGAAAGCATGTCAATAATGTGTACGGTTTTTCAGGGTTTGTGTTTTTTATTGGATTTTTTTAAGCAGTGACGGAAAAATGGCTTTGCAGTTAGTACCCCACCGCTCTACTTCAGCCTCAACATATATTTAATTCATGCAAACATCTGCTCTCTGCAGCTGAACATTGCTCCATATACCAGATACTGAATACAGTGACACTGTTGGAAAGACAAAATATCCTTCTTTGCCCTATGTTAAAGGCCTTCGCAGGCTTTGTGATTGACTACAGTTTTAAGGCTGTATTGTTCTGTTACAGTTTGTCACTTAAATGTCAATGAAACCGATGAAGCGTGGAAGGGAGACATGTGAACACAAAACATTGAAACCAGCATAATCATCTGTTTCGAATTTGCAGCAAGGAAAAGTGTGAGTTAAAAGTGACCAATAGCTATAAACTCTCAGTACAGTACATCTGTTTCATGATTTGTACTGGAACAAGGTTAAATCGGATGGTCTCTATTAAATCAAATCCAGGTTAAAAATGTTTGGATCTACAGCATTTGGATGCTGCAAACTTACCTGATCAAGCCAGAAAGTGGCATTGCAAAATGCAAAATCGGAAAATTGGACAGTGCAAAAAAAACCAAACAAAAAACGTGTGTAGTGTGATAGCTTTCCCCATTTTGTATTCTTGGATTCTCCACATTCCATCAAAGGTCAGAACTGCCAATGTTTCAACAGTTCAAAAGTCATGGGTCAAAGCAGAGCTGTTGTACACGTGCATAACGCGCTGTGCGTGGGGGGGCACCAAAACAGCCTAATGATCATCATCAATCTCAATGTTAATGATAAATTATTTAAATTTAAGATGAAGCGCAACTAAAATAGGCACCATTAGAACATTAAAGAGATCAGGCAATAGGCCTACATCATAATCATAAGTGCCTTAAATGAATTATGCCCCCCCCCCCTCTCATGGCAAGGTCCTCAGGGTTTGCACTTGTTCCGAAACCTGACGGATAAAGTGATGCTGCTGCAATTTCGGATATGATGACCCCAAAAAGGCAGCAGGAGTCAGAGGCAGAGAAGAGGAAAAAGCTTGTGCATCGCTTGCAGGTATGTTTAAAAATGTTAATTTGCTTAAAACATACAGTCTGTGCATGCATAACATTAACACTATGTTCCACAACAACCTGTTCTCGTCCCAGCTTGTCACATACCAAGGTTTTGTCATGCACCCTTTACGTCTTATCCAGCTGTGCAAGGTACCTTTAGGTGTTGACTTCCGATGCGCCAAGCCTTCAGTGACGCACTTCAGGCCCTTTGGCGTCCGTGGCTGACTCACTTCCCTTGAGCGTCTCAGCCGATGCGGTAAGGCTCGCACCCCATGCACCTTATCCTGATGCACAAGGTCTATGTTACTTTGGTTAAATTTAGGCACAAAACATCGGTGACATCCGGACAGCAGAAAGTCTACACATCTTCCGCCGCAGGCTAAAAATCCATCTCTTCCGACTGCACCTTGGCTAGAAGATGATGGTTTATAAAAAATAAAAAAATTTACATCCTGCACTTATGTGTAGCACTTTGTAGTTTGGCTTATTTGAAGCTAATGTACTTGCATGATTCTTGCTGTTCTGGGTTTGTACCCTCATGGTTGAATGCACTTATTGGAAGTCGTTTTGGATAAAAGCGTCAGCTAAATGAAATGTAATGTAATGTAATTTGGCTAAGTTTAGGCACAAAACCACGTGGTTAGGTTTAGGAAAAGATCAGTGACGTTTGGTTTCAAACGGACACAAGCTCCCATCTCCTGGGTCGTGTGTGCTGTCATAGGATGACCTAATTAATGATTTTGCAGCAGGAAATGCAGACGTGCCTCTGTGGAGCCTCCTGCAGCTGCTGAAAATGCCTGTTCTATAGTTATTTAGTATTGTATATACTGAGAGAACAACGTTTTTTAACTTTTCTGTGACTGATTATACAGTTCTTTTTTTCTTACGTGTATTTATTTATATTAATTTATTTTCACATCAGTAGCAACCTTGACAATGAAAATATTTCTTTGGTTTATTTTATTGAAGTAGATTGCACTTTTCAATAATTTTGTGTGTAGGTTTTCTTATTGCCTGATTCATAGTTCTGTAGTGTAATATAATAGTGTCTTTAAAGTTTGTTTAAAGTCTTTTGGACTTTTCTCCAGTGATGTGTGACTCATTTCACACTTCTGTTTTTCTTATTAGCGTATTTATATTTAACAATAATGGTAACAGTGTATTTTATTGGGGGTGGGGGGTGGGGGGGCACCACAAAGCAATAATTCTTAGGACACCCAAATGGCCAGCAGCAGGTCTGGTCAAAGTTCAACAAAATTGAACTCTGCGTGAAAGCACTTCGTAAACGTTCTTAGTCTCTGCAAGCTAATCCACTCATTGGGGAGATTGCAAGATTGCATGGAAATGCATTGTTTGCGGTCCAAAATCTGGTGTGAGAAAGATTCTTATTTTTATTTTTACTCTTATTTCTTAGTTTATTCTCAGGTGAGACTAAACTGAGACATCTGAGGTCTGTATTACAAAGCACGTTCAACATACCCAGGGTATCTCTCTGTGTTTTTGGCTTCATTAATTCTAACATTCTCAATCTCGGTCACATTAACAGTCACATGAAGGTGGTAAACAGCTCGATAAGTCAACCCAGTTTTTTCTCAATGTATCCATGAGCACATTCACATAAATTGCAAGTAGAACTTTTGTTAAATTAATGTGTTGCTAAGATGTTTTTTATGGTGTGTACTTTGCAAGTTTTCGCCTTATTCTTGCAGCTGCACCTCCAGCAGTGTCGAACAGACATGAAAGCAAATTAAATAAATAGGCCTGTATAAACATAAGTCACATCAGTACTTTCATGTCTTTTAAGTGCAAGGCTTGAGTATTTAAATCAGTTTCTGTTGTAGGTATTTATCGGTATACAAAAGCACAGTAAAATGGCTTTGACATTACTTGCAGCCAACAGGAAATTAATGAAGAAGACAAGAGGGGGCCCTCCTACACAGGAGTACATCTCTCATGATCCGAGCTCCGGGATCTTCTACAAATCATGATGACATTTTTCAGAGAATTGATTGGACTATAGACATTTATTTTATACGTACAGTACGTAACGATCGGTTATCTTGAACATAACCTGCAGCATGGGTTACCATGGTGATGTGATAAGAAGAGAACCAGCACCGTAACACTGAAAACCCAGAGTTAACCCTAAGGTTTCCTTGCTAACCACAAGTCCTGCTTGGTAGTACAGGCTTTTGGTAAGTCTCATTCTTGCTCCAGGTGCTCAAAACACAAGAGTCCACAGTCAGAGGCTGCAGCCATGCTAGCCGACGTGATCTCACGGGATGGCGTATGGATAGCACGCCCCTTTTAAGGACATTTCGTGTGTCCTTTAACACGCTTCATTTCAGGAGTTTTAGACATGAAGGAAACTTCAAAGTCAGGCAACAAACAGTTTAGTTTAGACATACAAAATGACTTACAGTAGGTTTAGGTATTAAAACATCATGGTGTGGGTTAAAAGTCCACTACTTGTTTGACCCATCCATCACCCCAAACCCATCACATCACTTTACATTGTTTTCTCTATGACATCCATGCCTAAAATTACATGAGAAAAGCTTAATGTAGATAGCATTAAATGACACGCGAAAAGCAAAAAATGCATTTTGATAACACCTGATGATTGCAATTGAGCAGAAGTCAGGGCATCACCGATGCGATTTGGTTCATCCACAGGAAAACATTTATGTATGCACCAAATTTCATGGCAATCTATCCAATAAATGTCAAGACATTTCACTCAAAGCAACAAATGTGAACTTCATGATGGTGCTTAAGGAAAAGTTAGATAATTACTGATTAGTCATTAGGAGTCATCTTCATGGAACCATGAAAGCCTGTACAAATTGACATGGCAATTCAGGCTGGACCAAAGTGATAGACAAACCTACAGACTGAGTCCTGAATCCATTCCTAAAGCTGCCGCTACCATTGATGAAAAACAGAAATGTTTTATCATTATACCGTAGTAAGACCAAACCCAGGCAAAACCACACCCCAGTCTGGACTGGATTTCTCATATGTTCAATACTGTTATTACCGTAAAAACAGAAAGGCAAAATGTGCAGAAATATCCAGAGGTGGAAAAAGTACTTGCAGTAGTTATTGTACTTCAGTGAAAGTAGCAATACCACAATATAGATATACTGTGATACAAGTAAAAGTCCTGCATTAAAATTTTTAGTTAAGTAAAAGTACAAAAGTATTACCATCAAAATATATTGAAAGTACCAAAAGTAAAAGTAGGTATTATTCAGAATGACATATTTTGAAATAGTTTATATTATATTATTAAATAATAATTATTGATGCATTAATGTGTTTATCACTTTAATGTTGATAGGTAAAGGTGCTTTACTTTATATGGTTTATCTGCTGAGTAGCTTGTGAATCAACAAAAATCAACAAAATTTGATCTTATTCTATAATACATTATCATTTATTTGTTGATTATATTTTGTAATATTAAACTAAATGTGCAACCAGTAAATAAAGTTATCAAATAAATGTGGATTAAAATGCCAAATTTTTTCCTCTAAATTGTAGTGAAGTAGAAGCATAAATTAGCAAAAAATGGAAATACTCAAGTAAAGTACAAGTACAACCAAATTGTTCTTAGGTACAGTACTACAGTAAAGGTACTTAGTGACTTTCTGAGTCACTTTACTGAGTGATTCAACTTTTCACTGTCTTACCTAAACTTTATCCAACCAGTGAGCTACTTGAATTTTTTTACTTTAAACTTTTTCTGCCATTTTAAAACTTGTCTGTGCACTTCGCTGTCTAGTTCTCAACCTCTAAACTCTTGATATTGCGTGAATGCAGTAAAAATCCAGGTTCAGCTGTGTGTGAAAAGGCACTCTGCTTGCTGGTAAGTGAGAGTCTTCTTGGCAGAGGTCGTCTTGGTAAGGTGGCTTATCTCAAACTTAAGAAAACTATTTTTTTCATTTTCCTGCCCATGTTTCTGTTAGAAAGTTTACCATGTCTTGTTTATTTAACTGCACTTGTGTTTTCAGTGATATATATTTTACATAGCCACAGGACTTTTGAATGTTTCTATCCTCTTGAGGCATAATATAGAACTTTTTTTTTTTACACCAGTCTTTTGGGAAAAATAAAGAAAACCAAAAATCAATACCTACTTTGGTTGTGCGCCATTGGATGCTCATGCATATTAGTATGAGTATGAGTAATTTTTTATCACCCAGAAATGTTTATGTTTAATTGGCAGTCCAGATAATCAACTCATAAGTATTTAATTACATTTATTGAGCTCTATCGTCACCACTTTCAGGATTATTGACCTAATTGATTGTTCTCTACACCAGAGGTTTTCAAAGTGGGAGGCGGGCCTCCCCAGGGGGGCTCCAAACAGTTGTGAAAAATAATTCAAAATTCAAAAATAATTCAAAAAAAATATTACAGTAGTTATGAAAAGGAGATCACATAGAATGGCCTGTGTGTGATTTGGTTAAAGAGGTAGTTCAGATATACAGTAGTTTTGGGGAATTATACTGTTTTGCCCACTTCCCCAGAGTCAGAAACTAATAAGTGCCTTAGGACAGACCTTTGTTATGTATTTGGTGAATTCTGAAGTTATGTCAAACAGCAACATTAGTGTCTATGGGGTCAAAATCCTACAGGCATCCAGAAATTGAACAAAACTAAGCAAGTAAACTAAAGTGGGGGCGCCTTTTTCCAAGCTTTGTCTGAGGGGAGGCCCACAGTCTTAGACTTTGAAAACCCCTGCTCTACACAGTTGGTCGTAGTCTGGACCAAAGCCTGAGGCCTTCTGTCGAGACATGGAGAAATATGAGTCTCAGCCATCTCTATGATAGATACACTTCTCTGTGTGGTTATTTGATATTGCAGCTAACGTCAACATCATGATCCATCAGTGTTATGCATATGGTTGAAATCTTCTCTGCTTTTGGAATCTTTTGGATGCTTTTGGAATGGAATCCAGGAAGGCAATACTGTACATATCACCACCAACATTTTGGTTTGTAGCAGTGTTGATTGGCTGGCTACCACTCTAAAGTTAACTGTTCTGTGGAAAATATGTTGGATTGTAATTGGGTTCAGAAACTCGTGCTTCTAGAGAATAAATTCTACCACCAGCAGGTTGATATTTGTAGTTTTAAATGAAATATCAACTATTGGATTGTCATAAAAATCCCATATTCCCCTCAGGATGAATTGTGGTAACTTTGGCCATCCATATGACTTTTCTTCTATTTTCATCATCAGGTCAAAATTTCAATGTTTCTTTTCATAAATAAATGCCTGCAAAACTGTAACTAACAAGTTGACCCCATGTTAATATTGTCATTATGAGAATGTTAGCATGCTGATATTAGCAGTACAGCCTGCATGTTGACGTAGGCTACACTGTTTTCCCTTCTGCTCGGGGGATAAATGACCCTTCATGACGCTATTGCTTCCTGTGTGTCTCAGTTGTCAGACCTCCTAAAGTTACATGGGATTAAAGAGTGTGCCCATTATTTCATGGCAATCTGATTAGAATGACATTTTAATTTCTTGCGTATACAAGATTGGCTTGCTAGTGATGCTAAACGAAAGGTCATTAAAATTAGGAATCATCCACTGACATAATCCAGACATAAATATCCTGAATAAATTCCATAGCAGTCTATCCAGTTGTTGTTGAGATATGGCAGTGCTGTCTCCTAAAAAATATGTTCACCAGATTAAAGTGCCCTTCAGGCCTTGCAATCTTTTTTTGACCCTCTCTACTGCTTTCAACAAAGCCTCCCTTGATCCCCCTTGAGCCTCTGGCTCTACCACTTAAATATGTGTTGTGCAAAGGGCAGACCTCCAATCAGTATTACTGGTGAATTTGGAAGGAATATGATGAAAGTTGTAGGATGCATATGTGAAAAAATACACACACAACTCTCAAATTATAGTGCAAAATATTGTATATTTTGTATATTAAAATCATAGTAAATTTCCCCCAAGATTGTGCAAGAAGATAATTAACGGATAGAAATACATATTTTATTACATAAGTTAAATACTAAAAACAGTAATGTCACGTTATTGTAACCCTTGTTCTATAAGCACAGGTGGAGCCCTCTACAGGATTCGAAAATTACATGTACGTAGCCGGCCTACAGGACGTGCTTTCTCGAATATGAGTGTATATAAGGCCGTCCAACTGCCGTTAGTTATCTTAACCCCTCTTCAGCGAACAGCATGGAAGCGGCAGGGTCCAATAGTAGAGGGCTCTGCCTGTGCTTATAGAACAACAGTTACAATAACGTATCCTGACTTTCTATCTCACACAGGCTCCACCCTCTACTGGACTCTATGGGTACAGTGGGTGGAGCCCGACAAATGACCGTCGTGCCGCAACCAATATCGGCCCACCACACCGCACCTGACTGGCTAGGGGTAACCACTACAGCTTCACTACTCCCTACCTCAGTCATTGCAGGGAGGGAGTAGGAGACTCAAGTGGCCTGGGCCCGAAAACATCTTATGAACGGACATGGCGTCGACCACGATGCTGTCGTGCATGTGTCCTCGACACATACCCCACTGAACAGGGTCATCGACATCGCAACAACGCGTGTTAAGAGTGCGTGGACCGCAGAGGGAGGGTCACGTCCTGCCCGCCTATAGGCCTGAGAAATACACTCACAAAACCAACTGGCAAGGTGTTTCTTAGACAGGGCCTTTCCAGCCACACCATCCCAGAAGCAGACCAGCAACTGCTCCATCTGATGGGGGCCATGCGCTCGACATAGCATGCCAACGTGCGAACTGGGCAAAGTAGATGCAACCTCGCCTCCCTAGCCCCTACATGGGGAGGGGGGCAAAAGGTCTCTAACTGAATGACTCTCAACCTTAAAGAGTTCCTTATGTTCTTAGGAATGAAGGAAATATTCGGTCTGAGAACCGCTCCACTGTGGTCACTCCAGAGTAACAAACAACAGGGTTTAACCAACAGGGCGGCTAGCTCACCCACCCTCTTGGCTGAAGTCAGAGCAAGTGGCGTAGCTGTCATGAGTGACAAAGCCAGCAGAGAAGAACGCTCCAGAGGCTCATAGTAGTCAGACACCAGGGCCTCAAGCACGAAATGCAGCTCACATTGAGCTGAAGAGACACTGGCCGCTGTCTCTTAGCCCCTTGGAGGAAGCGCTTCATTAGGGGGTGGCTTAACACAGGTCTGTCGTCAAACCCTTCAGGACAGGAAGAAATAGCTGCTGCATACACCTTGATAGTGGCATGTGCCAGTCTCCTGTCAAATAAACACTGTAGAAAGGAAAGCACAGACCTGATTGTACACAACAAAGGGTCCAGGCTCCTTTTTTTGCACCAGCACTGGGATCCCAACCACTCTGCTCTATAGCAGGCCATGGTGGATCCCACCCTAGCCGCCTGGATGGTCTGAATGACAGACACAGACAAGCTGGCTCGACTCAACCTGTCCCTCTAACCAGACCCGAAGGGGCTGGCCCAGGATGGGCAGGGAGCCTATTGCCCCCCTCCTGAGACAGAGCCCCCCAAAACTGGGGAAGTGTCCAAGGTTGGGCCACCAACATGTGAGTCATTTCTGCGTACCATGGCGCTGAACGGCAATCCGGGGCTACCACGATGACTGACAACTGCTCCAGCCTCACTCTCTCCAGCAGGATAGGATTGAGGCAAACGGGCAGAAAGGCCTTGTTCGGCCAGGGTGCATGAGCGGACACATCCACCCCCAGGAGGGATTGTCCTGTAGTGCTAGGGAAAACCAGAGCGGGCAGTGGGTATTGCGGCGGGTGGCAAACAAGTCCACCTCAGTTTTCCCAAACTGCGTCCACACACGCTCCACAAGGGAGGGGTGAGGCGATGAGACCGGGACAGGTTGGTTCTTATAGTGGCGACTCCATCCGTGGAGACAGGTGCACATCCAGTGGGCAAACTCGCTGATCGTTGAAGAGAAAAAGGATAACTGATGGTAGTTGGACGGCCTTATATACTGTATGCTCATATTGAAGTAGGCACATCCTGTAGGCCGGCTATGTACATGCAATTTTCAGTGGGCGAATATGAGATCATGATTGGAGGATAGTAATACCCATAGAGTCCAGTAGAGGGTGGAGCATGTGTGAGATAGAACAAAAAGGAACTCTATACAAATCTTTAAGGCTTATTGACTGTAGCAGCTGTCCATGAGTATATACACAGGCTGAGAAATGCCCACTTGCTCATGTTCTTGTCCCTGACCTTTGCTGATGGTAACTGAAAAAGTCAACCTGACCAGGAACTGTCGCCTGACAAAGGTGAAGGGAAGATCATGATTTCCATCATGGTGAGGAATCCTCTGAGGAAGACTCTGTCACCCATTTGTCCCTACAGCAATCTTCCACTCAACCATCTTGTCCATCATCTGTACCACCACCCTGCTACTGTTTTTGAGAGGAAAGTCAGGACCAGCTTGCAGGTTCCTAAGCAGCATGATTGGAGCTACTACTTTCTGTTTTATTTCATGGTCAGGCATTCCAGAGGGTGTCAATGAGTTCATGAACTCAACAGGCATCATTGGCATTGTCCTCCAGAACTGAGTCAGCTGAACAGTATACTCTCTGTTCTCCAGGAAGCACAAATACATGTCATTGTTCAGATGAGTGTATACAGTGCCTGAGACAAGATTGTCTTTGTCACCACATCCATTCTGGAGGTCAGTAGATCTTCAAATCAGAGTCTTGAGATCCTTCACCAAGTGGCCTGGAGGAATCCTGAGCTGAAATTTTAACCTGTGTTTAATTTTGCCTTGCCCCCAAATAAAAGGAGATCATTGAAAAACTCCTTTTCAGCCTCGTCAGTCCTCATGTTCACTTTTAGTTTGTGTTCCTGCAAGAGAGGATAGAGGGGTTAAAGTTTGACTTTTTTGAGCCCTGCCTGCTGTTTTAAAATCTGGGAGTGTCTGCCTGGGGTCCCCACCAAGCAGGACATCTTTGCCCCCCATGGTTGCTCTCAAGGTCTCTCAGATTCCTTTCCATGTCCTCAACATTAAACTGAAAATCTCATTTTAGATAATCAACCTGCTTTCTTTGATCAGTTTAGCCAGGGATGACAGAAACAGAGTTTTCAAAGACTGGGATCAGGACTTTAAACGTTGAATGTCTTACCACATTTAAGCTTCCGAGCAGCCAAGCCTGCCCTGCCAGCACACAGCACAATGGCGTCCTCTTACCTGTAATACCTTAATAGATCTTTCTGAAGAGTTCAGAATGAATCATTTGTTTTGTTTTTCTACATTTATATGAGATATTGAAAGGCTTTATTTTCAGTTTTACAAAACTGTCAGATTATTTTATCACAATGTCTAACTGTGTTACTATGGACAACCCTACTAATTCACTGGAAATATATTTTAATGGGTGACTTAAAATGTAAATTAGCAAAATGTGCGTATTTTACTGTGAATGTAATTAAAAACATTGTGAAACCCACCTGAAATGTATTTAATCTTTTAACTTTAGTGATTATTGTAATTACGTCTTTTTTGCATTAATCATGAGCAAAATAACAGCGAAATAATGGCAACCATTGTCCATGCAGTAAGAAAAAATGTACTTAGAATCTATCTTAAATATTACATTAAATAAATATTACTGTTAATACCCAGAGGAAAATAAAATTTTAAATAAGATCTCTTCTTTGTTCAGCTTTGTTCTTCTAGACATAACTGAGCTAAATTAAACATCAATAAGAGACAATTATAGACCATTTGACCATTATTTCTTAATCATAAACTTAAATTCAGCTCCTGAGAATATAGCCTTCCTCTTGATCCTAATTTCAGATCTTTAAAAGCTCTTTTTTTCTCTTACTGCACTGACTGCACTTTATTTGTCTGAAATAATCAGCTCTTGAGATGACGGGATCCAAAAAACCACTTGATTGGCTCATAAATGAGCCTGCACAGAAATTTGTCTTAGTGATCAAATTCAAGCCACAGCTCTGTGTATTTGATCTTTTCTCAGAGTTGTCTCTAAAGAATATCTACATATAAGCTGCGGTTTTGTATTGATTTGCCTTCTAAACAAGAGCATTATCTATCTCAGCAAACACGAAGGGTGACAGGAAGACATTCAGATCATGTTTGTATAATGTCTGTCAGTCCAGACCCACTTTTGTATGTCATAGGACGTGCAAATATTGAGCATTGCGTCAGTTCAAGCAGGCCACGGAAGTCAAGCTTCAGCCACATCAGCTGATGGCTCATCTGATTTTTTTTCTATGCATCCAATTGGCAATTATCATACAAGGTTTGCTATTTAAGCTGTTTTGGCCGACTCTTCCTGCTTTCTCTGAAAGCCGCTATGCAACCCACCTCCACCCCAGCTCCTCCTTTTTATGCTGTGCCTGACTTGATCAATTGTCATTTGTGTTGTCATTGATGCCCACTCTGTTCTCTACCCCAGGGGGTATTTGCTGCTTTGCTCCTCTGCCTTAGCCTTTCCATGTAGGCACATGGAAGGGCAGGGTGCTCCCAGATCAGAGCCGCCAAATATAAGTTATTCCAAATGGTAGGCCTAATCTAGGTTTCTTTGACTATAGTGGTCCTGACTGAACTGATTTAATATCTGAACATCTGACTGGGACCTCTTCTGGATGTTGGAACATACTTATTATGTTACTTTGAAACTAGCTGCTGACATATTGACCACATCCCACCAATTGTCATTTCCTCAAGCATTACAAATCTAAGGTGAATTCTAAAGCTGTTTCCAGTTTAGGGAAATATCAAGGTTTGAGTTAAAATTACTTCTTTCTCACACTCTGTCCTCTACTGGACTCTATGGGTCTACTCTCCTGTAATCACTATCACGTATTGGCCGACTGAAATTTGCATAAATGTAGCTGGTCAATCAGGGCGAGCCTACACAACGATGAAGTGAGCCCCAGATAGCAAACTGACTCCACTCTGGATCCGCCCCGGAGGTGTCATAGGCTCCGGAACGGATCCACAAATCGGGTCCGGATCGGAGTCCACTTGCACGGTGGGATGGACCCGGAACAGATGAGGATCACGGATCCAGACCAGATCTGGCCCAGACCCTTACCGTATCCGGTCATGAAGCAACTCGTCCCGCCCGGATCCGATTTGGATCCATACATGAAGCAGCTCTTCCGGCCCAGATCTGATTTGGACCCGTTCATGAAGTGGCTCATTCGGTCCGGATCTGTTCCGGATCCCTTATTCAAAAAGGCTCATCTGGCCAAAAGTAGCTACAGAAATATCTAAAATCTAGCATAACATCTAAATTGCTCTATAAAAGCTTGAATACTTCTAAAAAAATACTTCTAAAACCAGTTAAGCCACCCTGCAGTTCTCCAGGTAAATGCAGTATTTGAGGACTTTTTGTGGCATCGTGCTGAAAAAGTATTAACAGCAAGTCAAATCTCAGCAGTAGCAAGTAGCAAGCAAGATCTAACACCACGTTATGAACTCTATGTACATTCGTAGAGCTAACACTATGCAGCAATATCCTGGTAAACTTTAAAACACATGTATTAATACTTACATTATAGTGTTTAGCTGCTTGTGCATATCACATAACGTTAATTGTTAGCTAATGTAGTGGGAGAAATCTCTCCCTACTGTTTATGTCCAGCGTGATGATGGAGACACTGGGAAACATGAGTTTGTTTATTTGCTGCGTCTATCAAGTATCAATACTCCTGCCAGTAGGCCTACTACTAGTTTTGGTATAGCCTGATACATGATAGCAAACTTTACAATACTGTGATGTGAACACAGCGTTAGATATCATTAGCTAACGCTCCTGAGATATATACACAGGAGACTCCCTAAAAACTTGGTATTTCACCCAGATGGGCATGGTTTTGCAGGACATAGCAGTGCACGCTTCGGCGAGCTCTGTGACCGTCTACATGCATACAATATAAGATCAGTTTATTTGATGGATGTCAAGTGTGAAGGCATATAGATTATACTATTAATTGTCGTGTTCTTGAGTGAACATATACACGTGAGACCAACTGTTAACTAACATGCAGCACTTTATTAACTAGCCGCTCATACCAACGTTGCTACGGCATTCCCCATAGCCCAAACACACCCCACCATGCATTACATATCCCATAAGGCCTTGCACCCCTGCCCCAGTCTATAATACATGCTTTCTCTACTACAGTATATAAAACTCATTATAAGTCATTATGTGACAACATACATAATGCCAAATACCACACCTCCCCTTTCCAGAGAACAAAGGGTAGACTGCCTTTGTGTCATCAGACCTTAGAGGATTATTCTGCCTCTTTTGCTGGAAGGTCTGTCCCTGTCTACATCCGGTAGGGAAGAACAGTGTTAACATAGGCACTTATGTGATTATTAATTCTGACGTGCTTCAGCTATTACTATTCCTTACATCCTCACAATTTCACTTAAAGTGCTGTGAACTGTATTGTAACATTTAACATAAATTTGTTCTCTCTTCTATTCAAACAGTATTCGCAATAACACCATAAACTTTTCTTTCCATCATTACAATGGTTTTTCTCTTTTTTTACCCCCACTTTAAAAAAAATGGAATGCCATGGCGGGCAAAAATCGACTTCAGATAAACGATAATGTCCATGGATTTGGTGTGAGACAATGGTGCAATCTCAACATACCTGGAGAAATAGTCGACCACAAGCAGATCATTTTTGCCTCCCAAGACAAACAGGTCCGTCCCTAGTTTCTGCCATGGTCTTTCAGGGCGTTCAGTTGGCATTAGTGGCTCTTTATGATTTTGACTTGCATGTTCTGCAGTTGAGCACCATTTCATTTATTTGCTGGCTGAGTCCTGGCCACCACACAGACTGGCGAGCACACTCTTTATGCTTTACCACACTTTGGTGTCCCTCGTGTACTTTGGCTAAGACGTCGTTCCTCGTCTCAGATGGTATTACGAGTCGTGTGCCTTTCAGTAGTAAGCCGTCTTTAACACTGAGTGTAGCTTGCTCTGTCCAGGAGCTTTTCAGCACAGGTTCCTGTCTTGCGTGCGCTGGCCAGCCATCTGCACACAGCTTCATGACACATGAGCAGACGCTGTCAGCTTTTAGCTGCTCTCTCAGGTTTCCCATGTAAGTGTGACTGACAGGTAAATTTTCCATGACACAGTCCACGTAAATATTGGTGCTCTCCATCAGCTCTTGTTCATCAGTAGACATGCGTGATTTCACAGGTGAGCGTGACAGCGTGTCTGCTGTCCAAAGTGACTTCCCTGGCACATGTACAATGGAGTATGAATAGTGCATCAGTCTCATCCTGAAACACTGGATTCTCGGTGGCAAAAGGTCCAGTGCTTGGCCTCCCAGTAGGCTGATGAGAGGTTTATGGTCGGTTTCAAGGCAGAAATGTTTTCCTATAAGGAAAATCCTTTTCCAGCTGTGCATAGCGCTGCTCTGTTGGAGTAAGTGACCGTGATGCATAAGCCACAGGCCTCCATTCTTCCTCCCACCTCTGGAGAAGAACAGCTCCCAAACCATATGACGATGCATCAGCTGACACTTTGGTGTCTCTGTTTGGGTCATACATGGCCAGCACAGGAGGGGAGGACAGCGCTTCCTTTAGTGTTTCAAACGCTGTCACCTGGTCCATGTCCCAGATCCAGCAGTTTTTCTTGGAGAGGAGGTCACGAAGTGGCTTGTCTTTTTCAGCCAACTGTGAAAAACTCCTCACCTCACCCACATTTGTGGGCTCCTTCATCTCCCTTACAGCCTCTGTCTTCCTTGGGTCAGGGCTGATGCCCGCGGCTGCGATGATATGACCCAAGAAGACCACCTCACTCTTGGAGAGTTCACACTTGTCTACATTTAGTGTGATGCCGCCCTTTACCAGTCTCTGTAACACAGCATGGAGTCGAGAGTCATGCTCTCTCTGGTCTCGCCCCCACATCAATAGGTCATCAATGTGGCAGACAACCCCTTCCAGTCCCTCTGTGATCTCAGCCATCATGCACTGGAAGTGTTCTGGCGCTGAGGCGATGCCAAATGGTAGACGGTTAAAGTGAAACCGCCTAAAGGGTGTGATAAATGTGGTATATTTGGCGGATTCCTTTGTCAATGGAACCTGCCAAAACCCCATGTTGGCATCCACTTTGCTGAACACTTTTGCTCCTGCAAGTGTCCCGAGACTCTGTTCCACTGAGGGCAGAATATAAGACACACGTATTCATTTAAGCCAGTCAGGTCCACACACAAACGTACCCTTTTCCCATCTGTCTTGGGCATGACAACCATGCCCGCACACCAGTCAGTTGGCTCCTCTACTCGGCTGATGACACCCATGCGTTCCATGCGCTGGAGCTCTTCTTTTACTTTTCCCACCAACGGCAGAGGAATCCTCCTGGGGTTTTTTAGGGAAAATGGAACAGCATCTGGTTTGAGCTTAATGGTGTACGGTTGCTTAACTGCACAAAGACCACTGACTAGCTTGGGGTAGCTTGTCTTGAGTGTATCCATGTCTATGCTGTTTATCTCTATGCTGTTGACACGACTGATTAAACCAAGGGCTATAATGGCTGGTAACCCAAGCAAAGGTCTGCACAGTTCTTTTGCCACATAGACCTCCTGCATGGTCCGCTTGCCATTCACCTTCAGCTGCAGTCTGGTGAACCCCAACACATCCAGTGGAGTCCTCCCTGGGCCGTACAAAGGTTTCTCCACTTCCTGGAGAACAGGCTGCTGCATGTCTTAAAAGATGCTGTTAAAAACAATTTGTGACACAGCAGTGACATCAGCTCCAGTATCCAGCTTGAAGGTGTAGTTTTTGTCCCTTATGTTAACATCAATAGTCCATGATGCAGCATCAGATGTCACAGAGCCAAGAAAAAAACATTGCTCCTCTTCTTCATGTCCTTCAATAGCATGCACAGCTTTGCCAGCCAGGCACACACACACTAGTAGTGTCCTTTTTTTCCACAGGAACGACACTTTGCATCCTTGGCAGGGCACTCGTGCTTAGGGTGAGAAGTACAACCACATTTGTAGCACTGTGAGCTTTTTAGATTTTTATTCTGTGTTTTTGATCCGTTTCCTTTGAATTTATTGAACTTTGGCTTTTCCTTTTTGCGCGGACTGTCTTGCAGCACTCTGTCCATAGAGCAAACATCCATGTGCTTTACACCACTAAAATCACTCCTCAGTGTGTTTTGCTGCTTTTTAATCTCCTCAGATTGTCTTGCCATGTTTATGGCTTTTTCCAGGTCCAAGTCTTTTTCCATTTGCATGCGCTCCGAGAGCCGTCTGTCAGCCAGTCCGACTACTATCCTGACCTCGTCCGCCTCGAGTGAGTTAAACAGCAACTTATGACACCATGTCGTGTTCTTGAGTGAACATATATGCATTAGACCAACTGTTGACTAACATGCAGCACTTTATTAACTAGTCGCTCATACCAACGTTTCTACAACGTTCCCCATAGCCCAAACACACCCCACCATGCATTGCATATCCCATAACGCCTTGCGCCCCTGCCCCGGTCTATAATGCATGCTTTCTCTACTACAGTATATAAAACTAATTTTAACTCATTATGTGACATAATGTCAAATACCACATTAATGTTTTCCTATAATTTGTATACTTGGTCTCACACCTATGGAAATTGATAGAGTGCCTTGTAAACCCGTTTGGGCTTGGCATATCTATTGATTGATGCAAGTGATACTACATTGATGTCAGAATACAGACTCCCCATCTGAGTAGATTTTGTTGGACATTATTTAGTCCATCTAAATGTCAATAGCCTATATTTTCACACCTTTTAGTTGTACATATTTTCCCAGTATAACTTCATGAGGGTCAATTTCAGAATTTTCGCCCTCCATCAGTAAAAGTCATCCTGCTAGGAAGTGTAATCATGGTTACAGCCATGCCAGCAGTACAAGGAGAAAAAAAATCTAGGTGTATCTTCGTAAATCAATGATCAAAAAAATTTAAAAATCATCTCTGAAGTTACAATAAGGCGTGAGGTCTCCTGTAGGTTTAATCTTGGGGTTAAGGCAAAGATTAATAAGCTTTTTAGGTTATAGTTTTGCTAGCTTATCCAAAAAGTGACAAGACAACCCAATGCGACAATGTATCAGGCACACAACAATCTGTGTGACACAGGATGTAAGGCACCGCCCCCGGGTGAACTGCCAAGTTTGTAGGGAGTCCCATATACATGCTGATCACTCATCCAGAAGCCCAGTTCTCTGCTTGGTCTTTTCACCCCCAACTCAATTTCTGTTATTATTCCATTATATTTTCTAATCTTTGTCTGTTCCTGGTCTCTTGGACACTTACAGGCTCATAATTATAAGTTTGTGGTCCATCATGAGTATGAATATACATTTATAACCTCCTCAGTGTCAAAACTAGCATGTCCGGTTTGTCTTTTTTAGATGTGGAAGCTAGTTTCTACACAATTTCCCTACACATCGATTCACTGGTATCTCGAACTTGCTTTGAAACTTTAAAACTGAGCAAAAACTCAGCTTCTGCTCTAGAATTTAGCGTAAAATTAAATTCTAATGAGCAGATAACAATACAAAACAAACAACTCACCACACTCTGCTTCAGTTGAGAATTGGCCAGATCTTTAAGCTAGTCCTCAAACTTCTCCACTTCCTCCATTGATCCCAATGGAAACTGTACAGGGTCAGGCATTTCCATTACTTGGCCAGTTGGATTCAGCTTGTTGGTCAGATAGTTCACTTTGGTAATTAATTGCTCTTGCTGGTGTTTTATATACTCCAGTAAGCTAGTACGCTAAGTAAGAACATATAAATAAATTTCAGTCTGCTTTGGACAACTCATTCAGGCAGATTTCACTGAGCAGAGGGGTGTACTATGAAGCAAGATTAATGGGTTAGCGAGGTATGTTGAGCCTACAGCCTGAGTTTTCCGTGTCATGAAGGTGGCTCTCTTTTAACCTGTCTAGATCGCCATGGTAACTTATGCTGCAGACCTAACCTGGTCCGGACCAGGTTCTGTTCAGAGTTTCAGCTTGAAATCGGCTAAAAAGCTCCTTTCACTGATCATCTCCTTTGGAAATAGCATCATATGAGCAATAGAGATTCTCAGCTGATAGATATGTTATATATGCAAACGTGATGAGCAGTAAAGTTATATTAGTAAGGCCACTGAACGAAGCTGTGTAATTACAGTAGCGCCACAGGAACTTATATCAGTGATGCAGAAAATCTGAGCAGGAATATAGCTTTATTTGATTTGCAGGTTGTTGTTGCTCTGACTTAACTACTGAATGTGTTTGTAGTGTTATCTGGACATTTGCCCACGCTGACTATAAAAGAAACCTTCAATAAAATCACAGAACATTAAAAGTTTACTGTATTACTAATCAGTATGACGTTTACCTGCATATTAAATGTTCTATAATTCCTTCAAACCATTATGTTACCACTTTTGATGATGTTTTTATGCTTGGTCCTGATTTGCTGATTGTCCATTTAACACTGCTGGTATATTACAGCTAATAGAAAACTGATTAGAAAATTGATCAGTCTATTGGTATTTATCACAGAAAATATCCGATCAAAAAAATAATTTCACTTTGATTTGTCCAAAGACTAAAGTGATTTCATGGAACAGTGTCAGAGCTAAATGCAGTTCTTTGGTATAATGTTTAAATCTGCTGCATCTAGTTTAAAGTTTCAGAGCTCTACAATGTGCAGCTGTCATGTTAGAAATAAACTTCAGGCACTGAGAGAGCATTGAGTGGTAAAATAAATATATTAACGTAGGAATTTACACCTTATTTGCAGCAACAGTGTTACTTTTTGCTGTAATAATTTTTTCATATTCTTCATAGGCGGAAGTAGGCGACACGCGATCGGTGCGGTAGTCGAGTCAAATGATGCACCAAACACCCCTTTTTATTGAATGCACACAGAGTCTGAGGAAGAAAGCCTGAGTTAACAAAGACAGTTGATAACCACCGTCGTGATACTCGTTATCTTTGACTGAGGTTTAAGGTTTTGTCGAGCAGCTCATGCAAAGAAAGCCTGGCTCTGTCGAACGTGCTTCATAGTACACCCCTCAGATGGGAACAGCAATTTTATTTATTTTTTTAACTGTAGGCCACAAAGAAGCCTTGATTTGGTAAAGGTCGAATTAATGTTTTATGTTATACATATTTACTGTACTACAGTCCACTTCATAAATGCAACTAACAAGTCACACCTGCTGTAATGTTTTCTAATTGGTAATAGAGATGAGTTGGCACATGATCTTGAGAAATGTTAAGGGTAATTCGAAAGAATCACAAAATCCATTTATGTCTTTGAAATAAAAATTCCAATAATACCCAACCCTACTAATTATATTCACTTGGATTCAATGTGGCAGTGTGTGTGTTTCATGTTGTATATAAGTTATAAAATTTGTTAATATTTTAAAAAGTGAAATGATTACAAGGTTCAATTTGAATCTCATAGCCGTTTGAGATATTGCTCACCAGAGCAGGCAACAGTGTCTTATCCATGCCTTCCCCCTTGCCAGGTAGGTCTGTAGACCTGGCTTGCAGAAGGGGTTTGCTCTTCCGCTGGTCTCCTGTGTTCCATCTGTGGACTGTGAGGTGGTGGAGTGGGTGGAGGAGGGGCAACTGTGCCACTATTTGGCACACGGCAAGGTGGTGGTGGAATAATGGGAGCTGGTGGTTGTGGTGAGGGTTTGGTTGGACCCCTGGCTCTCTTTGTTAGATGACTGTCCTCCTCACTGTCATCATCAGAGTCCCCAAAGAAATGACTATAAAGTGGGTTGGAAAAATAACCATGCGTAGCTGTCTTCATCTTGATTTGCAGACTCCCTATTTAATAATACCATAAATGTTCTCACTGACCAAAGAACTTAGTAGTTGTAAACTAATGTAATTGGTTGTAATTGGAATGCCGTGGCGATCCTGTAGTGGTTATGTTAAGAATATTCTGCCTAACTAGTACATTACCATTACCTGGAGTGCCTCTGACAGAACAGAGAGACTGTCTCCATCATGCTGGTATATACCATATGAGAAAGATTCACTATTGAATGGCTGAAAAGCAATGTATGTTACTGTACATTACAAGAAATAATTATAACCTAATTGTAATTTCTTTGTCTGGAGGCTGATGATTATCATAAACTCAAATTTTACACACAAAGTAAAGGATAGGTCTAATGTTATTCTATATAGCTTTCAGTGTGATTAACCTTCCCGAGGATGACATCTCCTATGTAAATCGCCAATTTATGTCCATAAATCCACAGAGAAAAAAAAAAGCTTCAGAACTTGCCTGAGAATCATCACATTTTAAAGTTTTCTTCAGTATCAAAGTCATCCAGTGACAGTTGTCTGTCCACCCATGGGTTCACTGCAAACAGGAGCCGCTAGCCGCTAGCTTACTCAGCATACTTTTATTTGCACCAGCTTGTCAATATGCAAACAAATATATGCTAAAAACAGGGCTCAAACGAGTATACCAGAACTTGACATTACAACAAAAAGAAGCAGACATTAAACAGCTCATTTGAGTAGCTGGGTCACGTTAACGTTAGCGTTAATTTCACCTGCATTAATTACTGGACAGAGGTGAAAAATACAGAAATAAATCCAGTCCAAATGGGGCTTTGTGAACTTTTAACTCAAATCTACCTTAATGTTAGCTAGCTAACGTTAATGCTAATGTGCTCTAACGTGAGCTAACTTGTCTCATAATCGCACGTTCCAGATTTAAAAACAGCAAACAAAGCAATTAACTACGTTACCTATGACCGGTATAATTTTAGGCAACTGTACAAATAAAGCATATTTTGCCAGCAGCATAGTTAACTTACCATGTTTGTGTATGACGTGCCGCTTGCTCTGCCACTTCTTCTCCGCCGAGTGCTCTGTGTAAAACTCAACGGTTAAAAATTTGTACTAGCGTTAGAAAAAAGGCGCTTTCAATGTGCGGATCCGCCTGGGGTCGGCAGTGAGTCCGCTGTTTGATGGTGCGCCGTCTGTGGGCGGGCCATATCCTGTGCGCACAGCCGAAATGAGTTAGACAGTAGGGCGGATCTGCCTCTGAGTCCACTGCTATGTGGGCAGGCTGTTGGTTGGCTGTGCTAGTTAGGTGGGAAAAGGCAGTGGGAGTGAAAGAGGCGAACCATTTAAAATAATAAGATTTCTCACAAAAATAAGTGCTGGCTAGTGGATCAGATACACTCCGAATTCAACACTGACTCATGACGCCGTCAATTCACCGTCTCACATGTGGACGTGAGTGTTTTTCGGCTGTTACAAAAGTAACTACCCAGTTTGCTGCGTCCTGTTTGGTGCTGAAGAGAAGTACACCTACCTTCCGATCAGGGTTGCCAACTTTGGGTACTTGACCGCACAGATTTTGATGGCATGTGCATACTCACGCACACACACTTAATCACGTGCACATACTGTATTTGGACTCAATTCACCATTATTGTTTAAAAAAGGCACCTTACACATATGAACGGAAGCTTAGGTCTAAGGTTTAAACCTGGTGTGCGGGACTTTTTCCATGTAAACGAATGTCCATTACCTTAAAGCCTTTGCCAAAGGAGTTTGCACACTGCTGATTAGGCTGATCACCGCCAGATAAATCTCTCTGTATTGCACAATATAGCTGAGTTTTCAAACCGATGTCTTTGGTGACTTTCCCACACTGGCTCACAGGTAGCGATGTGTTTTAGCAAAGATTGGTTTTCCAGAGCAGAAGAAAGGAGCAACCGTAGTGACTGAGTAGGCTTCAGTGTGGGCTACAGGCTACAGCAACTAGAATGATGTTGGAGCCTGTGGCGTCAAAGACAGAGTTTGATTACTCTCACTCTGAGAAGAGGGAGACAGAAGTTCTGCACTGCAGGTTTAAAGGTACAGTTTTTAAAATAAAGCCAGAATTTGAAGGTACCTCCAAAAATACAGGGGTGTATAAGTTAGTTATCTTGAGCTGTATAATTATCTTTGGTTGTTAGCTGTTGGCTTAGTTAGCAGTGGAGCTAGCAGCCCTATAACTGACTGAAGTCTGCCTAGATCACAACCTTGTATCACAGAGGGGGTCACCACGGGCAGCGGGACTCAGCTCAACCAGGCTCCACAGCCTGAACACGGCTGGAAACCAAACTGGGAATGGACACAACTTCTCCTGTTTCTTCTCATTCTGTTGATCAAATCAAATCAAATTTTATTTATATAGCGCCAATTCACAACAAAGTTATCTTGCAAAGCAACTGCAACAGCAAAAGCTATAGGAATGTTAAAAATAGTAGTTGCTGTGGGGGCCATCATCTTTAAATATAGTAAGAGATAATAATAATAATAATAATGATGATAATAGTAATAACTATGTAATAATAGTAGTAGTGGGAGTCCAGCAGGACCACAGCAGTAGATCCAACCATGA